>JAOXYA010479536.1:0-16519 GCA_028565675.1 Sorex palustris | reverse complement strand
CAGCAACAGGAAAAGGAAGAGGGGAAGGAAGGAGGGGGGAGGGGGGAGGAGGGGGGTGGGCAGGGGCGGGAGAGTACCAGGGACAAATGCAGAGACAAGCCAGACTGAGAAAACCCCGTTCTGGGACTGAAGTCATAGCACAGTGGGTAGGGTGTTTTTCTCACACAGTCGACCCAGGCTCAATCCCGGCATCCCATATGGTATACCAAGCACTTCCAGGAGTTTAACTCCTGAAAGCAGAGCCAGGAGTAATCTCGGAGCATCAATGGGTGTGATCCAAGCAAAGAAAGAAAGAAAGAAAGAAAGAAAGAAAGAAAGAAAGAAAGAAAGAAAGAAAGAAAGAAAGAAAACTCCATTCTGCATTCTGAACAAAGAGGCTCGAGGCTAAGCCCTAGGGGGAAGCCCCTGTATAGGGACTGCGCCCCCTGCCCCCCACCACTGCTCTTTAGAAAGGGGTCAGATGCCTCCTCCACTCCCTATCCCATCCCTATCCCCATCCCCAGCAAGAACAGATACACCACAGCCCAGCAGGCAAGGAGCTGGCACTCCGGGGCATACTCATGCGGGTCACAGGAACCACGGGGCAGGAGGACAGCCGCTGAAGGGGGACGCCCTCTGAGGAGAGGAAAGCAGGCAGGAAGGGGAGACCTGGGAAGGGTGAGTGTTCCTGTGGCACTGACAGCGGGCACCGGGGGTCTACACTGCTCCACGGGGACACTGCCCCTGTGAATGAGGAATGGCAACAGCCTGAGGCTTCCAGAGTCTGGGAGTGAATACAAGTGGTTCCACCTCTGAAAAGGTCCTTATTAAAGATGTTTGATATGAAAATAAGCTATAATTATATGCTCGGCATCACCATAGGTTTATGTTTTTCCCCAAGAGCATACATATGCCCTAGAGAAACCTCAGGGGATTCGCATAGAGGCATCAGGGGCTGCTATCAGGCTACAGCAGTGGCTGGTGGCTGGCGGGCCAGGACTGTTGGCTTCCCTCCCGCCCACCCAGAGAGTCCACAGGGAAGACGCACAGGACAGAAGGCTGTGAAGGGAACCAGGTCAGCACAGGAGCAGATGGACTTGAGCTGTGAGCCTGGAGAAGAAAGACCAAGAGCTGGGCAGCCGGCGAGGCCACCAGGCACATTTCTAACTGCATCCCAGATCCAGCGTCCTGAAGTTCAAATCCTCCCCGTGATCTGATGAGTAACAGGCTCCACACACAACACTCTGAGGTAGTTTCCTCTTAGGGAAAAGATGGCGGCATTCCTGAACTCAGCACTATTACAGCAGTCAAAAGAAAATCCAAGATGGAAAAGGAGAAATTTCGCTTTCACAGTCTGCTCCTTAAATCTGAACTCAGAGTATTAATTATGTGAAATACTTCAGATGAATGGCAAGGGTACTGCATCATGCGAATCAAACACAGAGAGTCTGTCACTTACATGGGTTTATGGTAACTTTCATGTCAAAAGGAAGTGGCTAACCTACCTGAGTCAGACACTTTCTACAATCAAACTCTCAGTCAGCTCCACACTGTGCCACAGCACTCAACTGATTTTAGCTTAAAACCCTTGGAATGACTTGACCAAATTAAACTGTGTTAGCCCATCGGCAATTCACAGCCTATCAGAGCACCTTACTGGTGTCAGCCAAGCCACTGTGGAGAAGCAAGGGACACGAGGACAGACGAGATGGAAGCACGGCAACTCGGGGGAAAGAGGGCTGCCTCCGGTGGTATCTGACAAAGCGACAAGAAACGGGGTCTGCTCTTCGTCCTGGTCCCAGCCCCTTGGTCTCAGGAACGATCTCCAGGCGCAGAGCTGGTGCCAGCAGTCCCTGCTGCCTCCCTCTGCGGGACAAATGGCCACAAATGGCCACAGTGCACCGGAATGTCCTTGGTGCGGGACTAGAGAGGACAGAGTGGAAACAGCTTGGCAGCCAGAACTCTGGAGAGCAGCAAGGTGGGGAAGCAAAGGCAGGCCCAGGAGGCTGCACCGAGAGCTGCCCTGAGTGGAGCTGGAGCGAGCGCTCCCAGAGACGATCCTCCAGGCTTCCCTCAGACCTCCCAGACCTGCACACACTCTGGCTACACAGGAACGTTCCAGAAGAAGTTCCTGATGGGGGTCAGAGAGACAGTACAGTGGGTCACGAGTCCGCCTCACACTTGGGCTTGATACCGGCACTCCATCTGGTCCTCTGAGCTTGCCAGGAATGATCTCCAAGCTAAGAGCTAGCAGTAAGCCAGGGGTGCCCAAAATCAAACAAAAAAGGAATGTCTGAATAACAAGGCAGGGGCTCAAAAGGCAGACTTCAGATAAGGAAGGTGAGGTTCCATGAAAGAGACCTTCACCCCCTGAAGGCCCTCAGCAAAGAGCCAGCCAAGGAGAGCCGCCCGGGCACCAAGACAGAATCAACCCCTCCAGCCAGGAGAGCAGCTGGCAGCTGGGCACCACTCCCACATCCCAAAGTCAGTGCACCCCACAACAGTGCCCGTGGAGGCAGATCTGTGAGGAGCATCTGTTAGGAGCATCTCAGGGATGAACGGGAAGCCGCCTGGTACAGAATGTGCACTCAGCATCCATCATCGGGCCAAGTGGCACCACAAACTGCTGGGAAGGCAGATGAGTCCCTTCCGCACCATGGGAACCAACAAACAAGGGCAGGGCGACAGTGGGACCAGCTCAAAGATGGCCACAGGAGAAGGGGGACCATCCAAATTAAGTCCACTGGGCTAAAGATCCCCATAAAAGTTAACTGCAACACCTGTGGAATGTAACATGGTCACTAAAGGGGAAAAAAATGTATTAGATTTTAAGGAATGTCTTCATTTAATTTTACCCAAGATTGATAAATGATAACTACATTCCAAAAGCTTAGAAAATCTATGTGACGCATGGTGTAATGGTTAGCACTCTGGACTCTGAATCCAGAAAATCTATATGACAAAGTGAAAAATCATAAGCAAAAATATATTTGCAAAACACCTGATATACAAAAGATGTATTTAGAACAAGGAAGAAATCCTCACACGTCAGCAGCTCACTGGAAAACAGACAAAACACTGAAAGAGGCAAAGACAAAGAGGAAATGAAAGGACGGGAGGGAACCGTGCACTCACAGACCGACTACGATCCCAAACAAGAGACATCTCATCGACTTCAGCCTGTGGGACCCTCTGCACTCGGGGACCTGTGCACGCATGCGTGGGCAGTCCTGGCCCAATGCAAGGTAGAGGCAAGAGCAACAGTGGGAATGGCAACCCACTGCCACTGTCATTAGTGGGGGCTCACTAGACCCACATCCCAGCCAGGGGGACAAGAGCAGCCACCAGGCCACCCAAAAAGCAGCTACGCCCTGCAGCCTCCACAAACCCAGGCGATATCAGTCACCACCTCAGGCGTATGGAGGCATATGCACGACCCTTCGGGGCCTCACTCCACTGAAGTGAGCGGAGGCAACATCTAGCTCTGCTGACCTGGCCTTCAAAGAAACCACACAGCCCCAGACTACGCCTCTTCTTAGGGGCTGAAGGGAGCGTAGGGACAGTACATCCCCAGGGTACTGCCAGACTGCAGAGCAAGAGGGATGTATGCCAGGCACCCAGCAGCAAGCACTTCAGAACCAGGAGCCCAGAGCTCCCAGGGAGAGTCCGAAGCAAGGAGAGGAGAGACCACATGTCAGGCATAAAGGAAACACAAAGCTCAAGTGAATCTGCCAAGTCCTGGGTGCAATGCAGTTCAGAGTTCAAGATCGCTCCCAAGGGAGGCTTCTGAATAGCTTTTAAAATGGCAACGTGGGGTTGGAGCAGTCACAGGTTTGATCCCCAGCACCCCACGGGGTCCCCTGAGCACTACCAGAAGTGATGCCTGAGTGTGGAGCCAGGAGTAAGCCCTAAACACTGCCAGGTGTGCCCCCCCAAAAAAAAAAACAAACCAAAAAAAAAACAACAACAACAACAAAATGGCAGCGTTCGGTAATATGGGAACAAGGATCCACAGCGTTTTCAAAACGAAATGGAAGCTGTAATTTAGTGGTCAAAGAGGACTCAGAGTAGCCATTAAGTTTCACTAGAGCCCTGCTATCTCGGGAAATGGATGTTCTACCCCACCCCCCACTCGAGGCCACGGCAAAGAGCAAAGGAGGAAGCAGTCTGGGACAGAGGAGACACAGCACTGGCAGGACCCACCCAGGGTGCAGTGGAATGGGAGTTTGCAGCAGGGGGCAGAATCCCAACATGGAGTCTGGTTGGCTGGAAGAAGCAGTTCTAGGAGAGTGAAACTCACCCTCGGGATGAAGGAGCCAGACTTTACCCCCCCCAGGATCTCCAGAACCACCCCCAGGCTGGGGTGTGGCCCAGACTTCACCCCCATTCCAGACTTTACCCCAGGATGGGATGCGATCCAGACTTTTCACTCCCAGGACAGGGTGTTGTCCAGAGTTCACCCCCAGAATGGGCTGTGGCCCAAACTTCAAAAACAGTGTGGTGTGGAGATCTGCAAGCCCAAGCTACTTGTAACAGTTCTGTGGGGATGTAAGGGAAGGGGAGGGGTACCAGGTAATCTAGTTGATGTTATTGGTCATTTCAGGTCTCAATGAAATGATTTCTGGTCAGAAGAAATCAGTCAGGGAAGGGAGCCCGCGCAAAGTGATAAGAGTCCACACAGGTCTGGAAGGAGACAGTTTGTCTCTGGCATTCCCGAGGCCCGATGGGCAGCAGGGTCCCACCCCACATATGGCCAGGGACGAAGGAAACCCACGGGGCCACAGGTCTCAAGAGGTGGTCACAAAGCCCCAGCAAAAAGTCACAGAAAAGCAAGCTCCAGCAGGGGACAGCGAGGACAGGGTCCCCTCTGCAAACATCAGACCAGGAATGTGTGGATACGCACCGAGAACAGCATAGGGACAAGACAGGGCCATCCTGCATCAGAGGCATTTGGACCTCAGGACAGGACAGTATCATCTGAACTAGGCACTGAGGGACAGGACAAGAGATGCTGTTCTCTGGGAAAGAGACCTGGACACTGAGAGGAACCCAGAACCCCTACTCAACTGTAAGCTCACTTCATAACTTCTTCCATACACTCAAAAATAAACCTTCTTCTGCAGTGAGTATGAAAGCCGTGGGCCTGCCCAGGACATCCACAGTACTCAGTGCCTGCGTCACAGGGCACTGGTCTGCACGAGGCAGAGGGGTTAGCAGAGAGCTCACACTGGGACGCGTCACACGGCGTCTGCGTCTGTGTGGTCACGGGAATCTGTGTCTGTGGGGTCACAGGGTGTCTCTGTCTATAGAGAATCACAGGGTTTTTGTGTCTGGGGGGATCACAGGAGGTCTGTGTCTGTGGGGTCGAGGGATTCTGTGTCTGTGGAGGATCACAGGGTATCTGGTCTGTGGGAGGGGGGTCACAAGGCATCTGTGTCTGTGGGGTGACAGGGCGTCTGTGTCTGTGTGGGGTCACAGGGCATCTGTGTCTGTGGGGTGATAGGGTGTCTGTGTCTGTGGGGTCACAAGGCATCTGTATCTGTGGGGTTACAGGGCGTCTGTTTCTGTGCGGGGTGACAGGGAATCTGTATCTGTGGAGTCACAGGATGTCTGTATCTGTGGGGTCTCAGGGCATCTGTGTCTGTGGGGGATCAGGGTCAGGGAGTACACATACAAGGGTGACGGGATCAGGCCACAGCTAGGTGGAGCATCCCTGCAGCCAGATCACAAGGACCCTGGAGGTGAGGCTGCCAGAATCTACTGGTAAGTGCAAGAGGTCAGGCAGAAAGAAGGGAGTCGAGAACAGTGAAGGGCAGAGGTTGAGCAGAAGGTGAAACGATCCCCAGACATGTGCTGAGATGGAGCTGTGCTGGACATACATGTGCAGAGCAAGGAGAAGATCATGCCCCAACACCTTGGCCATGACGCAGCTGACAGACACTTAAGGAGCGTAAGAGGTGCTGTGTGCTGTGCAGCCGGGCTAGCAGAATCCTGCACAGACACTGCCAGGGCAGCCTCAGGGCTGGAAAAGGCTGCCCTGACCACCCTATGGAAAACCCCATGCCCATAGGGGACTCTCAATTTCACCACCCTCTTTAAAAAAACGAAATCAGCAGGGCAGGGGGAAAAGCCATTGGCCATTTCCTTTGACAGCAGCAGGCAGCCAACGGCCACACTGGCAGGAGAACAGGGGACCTCTGCCCCTGACAGGGAGCACCATACAGCGTAGGGTCACACCTCTGGCCACCCTCGCTGCAACTCAGGGCCCCGAAACACCACTTCCTGGCGCCCAGCTCTACCCAGTCTAGAATGCCCCCGAGAGCAGAGCTGCCAGTCGGTCTCCCTGGTGAGTATTCTGGGGGGAGGTGGGTTTGGGCCCTATCTGATGGCGCCTGGGGCTCGCTGTGCGCAGTGTTCAGGGAGTCACTTGGTGCTGGGATCAAACCCAGCCTCCCACAGGCAGAGCATGCACTCAGCCCACTGAGTTGCTCTTCAGCCCCTCTTCTTCCACTCCTAACCTATTTATTTTCTTTGTCACTGTGCTATTTGTATAAGTAACAAATTCCTTCGGAAGTCGTAAGATAACTGCCTACAACAGAAGACCTCAGAATAGTCTCTCGAGCTTTCTCTTTTTCCTGTCCAGAACAGAAGACCTCAGAAGAAAAGTCTCTCTCACACGCTCTCTCTCGCTCTCTCTCCCTGCCCTCCACACACACACACACACACACACACACACACACACACACACACACACCCAGGCTCCCCATGGCAAGAGCAAGTGGTTACTAGGCGGCAAGGTGTGCAGGCTAAGCCTCATCTCAGTGGCTGCAGGTTGCTGCCGCCAGCAAGCCCACGACTAAGTTCTAGCCCCAGGGCCACCACGTGCAGAAACTGAGGCAGTGCTGCCAGCCCACATCGGGGACCCTCAGGGAGAAGGGCCAGATGCTGGGGGGCTGTCCTGAGTTTAATTCCTGGTGGCTAGCCAAGGGGAGCCAAATCACCCAGCTGGAGCCCTGGTGAGGAAATATGGCTCCCATAAAGACTGCTGGGTCTGAGAGACAGCTAAGAGTGAGAGGTTCTACGTGCTGGGGCTGCACCCAGTGTGGTCACCCCAACCACTGCCAGTGCCCTCAGCATAAAGCATCTACTTAATGGCAGAAAGTACCATGATCAAAGTAAAAGACCCAAATGACTAGAAAAAAATAATTAAAAACACAGAATAATGGATCAACCTTTTGAAAAATTATTCTCACAACGTGACTCTTAAAACACATATCCTGACAGGATAACCAGTAGCCTACAAAGAAAGGAAGCATGGTGGCCCGTCAACTTCATGCAGAACATGGACCCTGAGCCTGTGATGATTCCTACTGGGCTGGAAAGTTCCCTCAGCCATCCACTATTAGCTGAGGGAGAGCATGGGCACAGCCCTGTGGAGGGCTCAGTGATCTTAAAGACAGCCTGACACCTCGAGTCTTTTGACTCAGATTTCATTTCCAGCAGCCTCCGTCACAAAAACACCAAGTGTAATAGGCACGCACGCACCTGCAGAGGTCATAGCACACTGATGAGGCAGAGCCCTATGCACAACTAGCATCCCTAAAATGCAGCTACGGAAGTGCAGATAGAGCCAGTAACAATGGCCCGGTCACATACAGACACACAAACAAAAGCACACGCAGTTCCTTGACTAGTACTCAATGCCAAAGTCTGTGCCACAGGATTCTTCTGCCCAGTGCTCAGGGTACCCAGGTACCACTGGCAGCATTTTTGGGCAACCAGCCTATCGATGAGTGCTCAGGCCAAGCAGTGCTGGGTCACCAAGGCCACACCAGTCAGTGCTCAGGGGCTGCACATGCCCAGGATGGAACCTGGCTTCTCTCTCTCCAAGGATCGGGTTGCTGAGCAATGAGCCATCACCCTGACCTCAGGCAACACCTTTTTTTTGTAAAACTATCAAATCACACACACACATTTACTCCTGCATACACAAAACAGGTTCAGGAAGGAGAGGGCTCAAAGGGCTGAGTGCACGTCTTACATGCAGGACACCACGAATCACTAATACCACATGAGCAGCCTCAAGCTCAGAACTGCAAGTAAGCCCCAAACACTGCCAGGTGAAGTCCCAGAGCAAGGACAGAAACAAGACAGACAGACACTCCCTGCTTTTCTTACCAGAGGAGAAGCTGCAGCAGCTCCCCAGACCTGGACAGTTTCCAATCAGGCACCCCTCAACATAGCTAATTTTGAGCTAAGTTGGTCAGTTTCTTTATCAAGACACAAGCCCAGAAGGGCTGGGGCTGGGGGCAAACTGGTAGTCGGGGCTACTGGCAGCCCCCGAGTTTCTTCTTTCTAGAAGCCCCCACAATGTATCTGCCCTGTGGCTCATGTTCCTTCCCTCCTGAGGAGCACACAACCTGTTTCGCCCTCCTGGGGCTCAAGTTCAGTGCCCCATGAGCCTGGACATGCGTCTGCTCCAGCCCGGGAAGAAGCGCTCCCTGACTCAGCCCCTAATTCTTAAATGAGGGGCCCTTCCCTGGACCTCAAGCACATTACCCCCAGGAAAACCTTCTGGTTTTCTGGTGAATACGAAAACAGAAGCCTGGGCAAGGACACAGGGGGGCGTGAGTAGAGAGGGACTGGAGCAGGGGTCAGCAGTGTCTCTGACCAGGAGACCCCGCCCATTTGCCCGGCTGCCTGAGAGGGGACGGTGTGATGTCCACAGCTCACACCACCCACAGGTGGCTGGAGGAAGTGCTTCCTCCTCCCTCTCCTGATATGCTATTGCCCCACTTCCAAAGTACCTTTCCTAACAGACTGACCACCACAAACAGCTCTTATTTGGTGGCATCAGCCTGAAGAGAGCCCAGGGGCGGCCAGATACACACGCATGTACAAACAGGCTGGAGGGGGCTGGCGTGACCCAGCAGTTCCTGAGGTCTCTCTACTGCTGTCAGCCAGAAAGGAAAGCCACACGGATCCTCAGCTCCAGCAAGCCCATGTCCAAAGAAAGAGTCTGTCCCTGTTCTGGGGTCCAACAGCACTCCATCCACACAGGGAGGCAACGCCACACACACCCCGTGCTGAACAGCAGTACTGAGCCCTGCGAACTCCCTCTGGGGACCAAACTGCCAGCATCAAACAGGTGTGCACAAGTGACAGCCTGTAAGCGCCGAGGAAGCAGCACAGTCCAGCTACCGCCCTCCCTGCCACTGTGATCACAGGCTAAGGGCCCGTGCCTCACAGGGAGAGTGAGGACAGTCTCCCCCAGGCAGACCCTACCACCCCGAGAGAGGGCCCAGTGCGTGTGCAAGAAAGACTGGAAGCCAATCCCAGCCAGGAGCACAGGGAGGGGCAAGGAGCTCCGCGTGATGGGCCATGTCAGGAACAGCAGATGGTGACAGCTGGGGGGTGGCAGGCCGCGGCTATCCCTCACAGAGCCGGAAACGGTCTTGCAGTGGCCATGGTCACAGGGCAAGAGGCGCAGAAGCCACTCCCCCCGACTCAGACCCTGATTCACTCACAGGCAGAGCAGGATGCAAACCGTGATGGTCGCAGAAAGTGTGACTGCAGAGCACAGGGGAGCAGCCTGAGACTGTCAGGCCCACCAAGCCCAGGAGTGCCAGTGCAGGCGCGCCTATGAAGGCCACTGTGTCAAGTCAAATCCATCGTATGCTTCAGTGGAACCGAGGCTCCATCAGCTGAGCCAGACTGCGGGTCAAAGTGGACGTTGGCTCAGCAGGGTGGGAGCGGGCGGCGCCACTGCACTCACTGTGCTTCCAAGGCTCACCACCCGGAAGCACACACCCATTCCCACCCAGCCGCGCCCGCATACATGACAGGAGGAAACGGGAACAGAGCCAGGGAAGTGAGTCTGTCCCAACCACGGGCACAGGTGGCTCCTCCCACACCCCACCGGCCCTGCTTCTTCGGGAATGGGATATGCTATGGGATTGCTGTAACATCAGGAATGATCTCGGGAGACTGGTGACATTCCAGTTACCTAAAGTCAGTCCCTACCTACTGTGCTAACAGACATCAGGAAGGGACGGGGCCACACCCAGGGCAGAGTCCTGCACCTTGGCCCGGAGTGAGAGCAGGATGAGCCACGGAGGAC
Source organism: Sorex palustris (assembly GCA_028565675.1). Lineage (NCBI taxonomy): Eukaryota > Metazoa > Chordata > Mammalia > Eulipotyphla > Soricidae > Sorex > Sorex palustris. The sequence continues at coordinate 6,420 of JAOXYA010479536.1, read as the reverse complement.
AGGGGCTGTGAGCTGTGTGCAGGGACAGCGCACAGGGCCCCAGCTTCCAGCCCCGCACTCTTAAGGCCCTAAAAATAAAACAAGATTCCCTCACAAAACTCCAAACCACTGAAGAGGCTCTGAACTCAGAAGGGCCAGGCCAGTGGGTGGGCCTCCCGCCTTTCCCTTGGGGCACAGGAAAGCTCTCAGCAAAACCCCACCTCCTCCCTCCTTCACATACTTTCCATTGTTATTCAAGACAGAAGGTCTCACCACAGCCAGCAGACAGCCAAAGAGGCACAGTGCTGACTCCCAAGCATGGTGTCCACCGCCTCTGCAGTGAGAGAAAACTCTTACAGAGCCTCGGGAAGTAAAGAGAGAAGAGCCAGGGCGTCCCGACTCAAGTGGGAGAACTCAGGCCCAGCCTGTGCAAAGCTCATTTGACTCAAGCACTGCATGACACCCACCACTGCCAGGGAGTAGCCCTGGTTACCCCAACTGCCACCCAAAGTAACCAAAGTAATTAAAACAGAGAGTATTCGATATGCCAGACACAGTAACAACAAAGTCTCCAATGGAGACGTTACTGGGCCCGCTCGAGAAAATGTTATAATGACTAAAAACTGAAAGTTCATCCATTAAATTAAGAGGCTTCTGTACCTCAAAGAAAGTGATGACCAGAAAACAAAGACACCCCGCAAACTAGGATTTGATAAAGGGTTAATACCCAAGGTGCTGGCTGGTAGAAGGGGCTGGAGCGATAGTACAGTGGGGAGGGCGGTTGCCTTGCACGTGGCCAACCCAGGTTCGATCCCCAGCATCCCATATGATACCCTGAGCACTGACAGGAGTAATTCCTGAATGCAGAGGCAGGAGTAACCCCTGAACATCACTGTAAGTGACCCAAAAAGAAAAAAAAAAGAACTTTTTAACAGAAAAAAATCTAACCCCAACAAAAAGTAGGGAGAAGAGATGAACAGAAACATCTCATGGAAGAAATACATGTCAAAGGGCAATTAAAAAAAAAAACTCTGCATCACTAATCATCAGGGAAAATTCAAATTAAAGCAATGATATACCACCTCACATCAGAGATACTGACACACACCAAAAAGAACAGCAACCAGTGTTGATGTCGGTTTGGGGGAGGGGACCCTCATTCGCTGCGGGTGGAAATATCCCCTGGTCCAACCTTTCTGTAAATCAACACACACATTCCTCAAAAAAACTAGGAATTTAGCTTCCATGACCCAGCAATCCCACTCTTGGGATTTTAGGGCACACAGGCCCTAAAATACAACACAAGGCATTTGCACTTCTATGTTCATTGCAGCGCTATTCACAGTAGCCAGAATCTGGATACAACCTGAGCGCTCAAGAGTAGATGACTGAAAAAGAAGCTATGGTACGGGGCCTGAGTGATAGTAAGCAGGTAGGGCATTTCTCTTGCATGTGGGAGACCAAGGTTCAATCCCTGGCATCCCATATAGTCCCCCATGTACCACCAGGAGTGATTCCTGTGTGCAGAGTCAGAAGTAACTCCTGGGTACCAAAAAGTGTGACCACACCCACTCCCCAAAATAGAAGATACAATATATAAACACAATGGAATAGTACTCAACAGTAAGAAAAAATGAAGTCACGCCATTTGCTACTAGTGGATGGATCTGGAAAATACCATGCTGAAAGTATCCTGCTGAGTGAAATTAGTCAGAGAATGATCTCCCTCTCACAGAGAATATCCCACAGGTAATGTGGAATAAAAAGAAACAGTAGGGGAATAAAAAATGCCCAAAGGCAGCCAATAGAAACAAAAATCATGAGTAGTATAGTGGCAGGCTGGGGGGCAGAAGGGAATCGGGGGACTCTGGTGGGAGGAAACGCACACTGGTGAAGGGCGTGGTACTGGAACACTACAGTCTGAAACCCAATCATAAAAACTCTGCAGTCCACATGATCTGATTTTTAAAAAAGAAAAGACCCTGCTGTGTCTATGTTATCTTTTGCCACAAGTTCCAAAACGCACAAGTTCTTCTCTATCTGTGTGGCATAAGCAGAGGGTACAGGCTGTAAACAAGGCAGAAAAGGTCTCAGCTAGGGTCTTCTTCCTGAAAAGTAGGTTTACATCCCTCTCTTTCCCTCTGAAACTTCCACATGCTGTTCATAGAAAGATATTACTCTTAAGTTCCACCAACAGTGGCTGGAGAGACCACCAAGTCAGATTACTGGGGCCCACAGCGCCTGGGCCGTGCTCTTCCGCACTCACGTGCTCAGGGGTCCCCTAAGAAGCAGCAAGAAGTGCTGAGTGAGAGTTTACAGCAGACAAATGTAGGCTGTGCATCACAAGGGCCCCAGGAATAGGGAGCAGCTCAGTCCAGGACACACAGCACCTGGCAGAGGCTCAAACTGCGAACAACTCGGAGAGATACACTGAGCTCGGTCAGGTTCTGAGCTCCCCGGTTGGTGCGTGAGCTCACACTGGGTCCTGGCTCCCCTATTTCTGCTTGCCACTATTCTCCAAATATTCCACTGAAAACCTTTCTCTTGATTAAAGACAACCATTTTCAAATGTGCAATCTGACTGACGTGAATACACTAATTCCATCATGTCCAAATATACTTTCAAGAATATACTTTAGGGGCTGGAGCGATAATATAGTGGGTAGGGCGTGTGCCCTGCACGAAGCCAACCTGGGTTTGATTCCCAGCATCCCATATGGTCCCTCAAGCACCACCAGGAGTAATCGCTGGGTGTGACCCAAAAAAGAAAAAAGAAAAAAAAAAGAATACACTTTAAAATTAAACCATGAATTGTGGGTGTCATGTGAATGATGTCTCCGCAGGAGAGGGACAGTCGCAGAATGATTTTTCGTAGGTGGGATATAAACACAGTAAGGGAGTAACAGATGACCCAAACAAACAGAATCTGTGAACTGGACCTCGTCTACAGAACTGACTTATCACAATGAGAAGATTAGGGGGGCGGGGAGGGAGCACCAGAAGCGGGGATGTTAGTACAGTTTGAGGAAGGGCCCCTGGGACAATAATGGAGGAAAGTGGACTCTGGTAGGGGATGCAGAATAGAAATCTATATTCATGAAACCTGTCACCGACAGTACTGTAAATCAGTGACTGAGGGGCCGGGACGATAGTACAACAGGTAGGGCACTTGCCTTGAACACGGCCTACCGTCCCCGGCACACCATATGGTCCCCTGAGCATGCCAGGAGCAATTCCTGAGTGCAGAGCCGGGAGTAACCCCTTAGCATCGCTGGGTGTGACCCCCCCACACACCGAAAAAAATTAAAAAGGCAAAAAAACTCAGTGACTAAAATAATTTTCTTAATTAAACCATAAATAACCATATTTATATTTATCTAACCATAACACTTTTTCAGATTTACTAACCTTAACTAACTGGTTCCTGATATTCCAAAAGTAACAATTTCATGAAAGTAATAAAAATCAACTCAAAAATTGAAATAGCAAATCTAGCATAAAAACACATTAGCTGTGCCCTGAACACAAGCAGGCCACGTTCTCCAGACTTGAATTAAGAACACATTTCTGACACTCTGGCTGGTGAGGCCCTGTCCAAGGTGCCACAGCAGCTTCTCCTGCTGAGCTGAGCAGGAGCAACTTACAGACAGCCCGTAGGAACCGGTGGACAAGCTCTCTTCTGGAGCAAGCGCGATTTCTCTTCTGTACCGCCTTTAATGTGCCAGTCAGTTAAAATGCCTGATTAATAAGCATATCTTCACTAAGTGCCTGGGAACAGTGGGCCATCAAAACAGTATAGCATCACCATCAATCAAACCAGGAAAAGGCCGGCAAAGACCCCAAACGCACCCACACCTAGCAGTGAGCGAACACAGTGCCGTCAGCAGGACCAAGCTGTCCCTGGTGGACTTACTGCTGCCAGTCGTACCCATGAACTTGGCGCCCCAGCATTTCCTTCTACCACAAGCACTGGGGGACATCAAACAGCCGGGTGCTAGAGTAGAGACTCAAATTCCCCACGTGCTCTCTGTGCTTCTGCCTCTGCCCTTCTCTCGGCCCACTGACAAAAGGGAGAGGATGGGCCCATCAGAACACGCCCATCGGTTCAAGTGGCAGCATCAGAGCTCCAACTGTGTGGAGAGGGAGCCGGAGAGGCCAGACACGAGTGAGAAGCCAGAGTCCCCAAACAGCAGCCCTCTGCACCCTCCCCGAGTGGACTGAGTGGACTGCGTGGACTGGGGCCCACACACGGAGCCCATCACCTCGACTCAGCCAGGTCGGATTGCTCCAGGAACCAACACCACAGGTCTGGCCCAGAGCCCCATAACTGAGACTTTGGACATCTCTGGAAATACTGGAACGGCCAACCAGGGACACAGAAGACAGCAAGGAACAGAGAGAGACCTGCCTTCTCATCATGGCTAGGCCCGACAGCTCCACTCACACTGCAACCCGGACTAGAAAAGACCACGAGCACAAACTGGAACATGAACCTCACAATTTCCGAACACCAGCCCGTCACCACCCACCAACCAACCCACTCAGGAAGTGGGGTACCTCTGACCCAGGAGACCGTCAAGGGACTAAGAGGGCGGGGGGGAGGGGCTGGGGGAGTAGGTCAGCTGGGAGAGGCAGAGGCGGACCGAACTGCAGCAGCCACTGAACTAAGAGGCAGTTTTCACTGCTAGACTAAAGGGAAAGGGCCAGTTTCACTTGCACGGGCTTTTAATGAGAGCCCAAAGATACAGGTTCTTTCCTAACATCTGCCTTCCTAGAGTGTCTATTCAAGCCTCTGTGCCCAAGGGGAAGCCCCATGTGGAGGCAAGGGGGCGACGCTCACAGGGAATCCCACAAGCCCCATGTATGCGGGCCTGAGGAGGTGGCAAGCATGTTCTCCAGGTGAGCCAAGCAAGCCAGGCACTCAAGGCGGACCAGAGTAAATCTACCTTGCCAGGAAACGAGATCTGTCACGGCTTTGTGTATACCACAGCAAGACTGAAAATTCTGTAATGCTTGAGCTTTTTCTTATCCAATGATACCAACATGAGAGTCTGATGGTTTTAGAAATCTGGAAACCACACATTAAGGTGAGGGTACACCCTAGGGTAGCGCAAGGAGCCAGGCAGCATGCGCCTGGAGGAGCTAGAGGTGGGCAGTCTCTGCCCAGCTGGCACCCCAAACCGGGAAACACAGTGTGAGGCACAAGGCCAAACCCTCAGCCACCGCTTCCTACTGTCCTTACTGACAAATGCCTCTTCAACGCCAGTGCAACCACACCTGGCTCCAAACTCAAGTAATGCCCAAAGCACACAGAAACGATGTATGATGAGAAGTATGAACAACAGTTCTACCGATCCTGGTAACTAAATTAAATGGTTAAAAAAATAAATAAAACCACATCCAGAGTAGAATGCCCCCACTGAATTCACTGTGACATGCATGAAATTGCAGGGGACAGTCACGGACTGACAGAAAATGAGCAGCAGTGCTCTCGAGGTTAGAAGTAACCAGACATTCACTGTAATAAAATCAGTCTGTGCCTAAGATCATCTACTGGGAAGACCTTTCCCAAGGCACAGACGAGCAGAAAGGCACAAAGACAGGTCTGAGAGACCATCCCTCCTCTTCTCTGGTCAACACACAAGACCAGAGGCAAGCAAGAGGGAGCAGACGAGTCTGGGCACCAAAGCAAGAAAGACAACACAGAGTGTTAAGAGATGGGCACATTGTTAGTCGTCCTGCAGAACTCAGGTGAGCGGGAGAGGATCAGCGGGGAAGGAACCACCACTAGCAGCAAGAGTGAAGAGAAAACAACCTGAGGCTTGAGGTGTAGGCACAAGTCTAATTTCCTATTAACAGAAAGCCCACAAGCGAACAGAACAGCCCATCAGCCTTTTATGCCCCAGACACCCCAATACTGGAATAAGGACACAGCATTTCCTGGGACCTGGGCACTGGGGTCAGTCCTTCCAGTGAGAGAACCAGGAAGCTGAGGAGAGGCTTAGGAAGTCACCAGTCTTCCTGGGGAACACGGTGGCTCACTGGGTGACGGGGACAGATTTATGCTGGTCTTTCTGTCTGCATCTGCCCTGACCAAACAGAGAGTGGCTATAGTGTTGGTTAAATTTGTCTGAGATTTTGGCCACTCCTGGCAGGGATCAGGGGATGCTCCCTACTCTATTCACTCTCAGCGGTGCTCTAGGGGCCTTGTAGTACCAGGAACTGAACCCAAGCCCCCTGCAAGCAAAGCAACACTCAGCCCCTGGAGTTCTCTCTCCAACCTCCTGGAAGGGGGTTTACACACCCAAGAAAAACCTTCGGAAGCAGCAAACTTCGGAACAAGTCAACAGACTCTACCTAACAGGAAAAATCATCTATCGATGAAGTGATCAACATTCAATAAATATTATTCAATGGACATTTTCCTTAAAATCAAGAAGC
>JAOXYA010479531.1:0-16520 GCA_028565675.1 Sorex palustris | reverse complement strand
TTTGCAAACCACAACACCCAAAAGGAGAGAGAGAACAGAGGGGAATGCCCTGCCACAGAGGCAAGGTGGGATGGGGGGATGGGGGGTGGGAGGGATACTGGGATCCATGGTGGTGGGAAATGGGTGCTGGTGGAGGGATGGGTATTTGATCATTGTATAATTGAAGCACAAAAATTTGTAAGTCTACAACTGTACCTCATGATGTCTCACTAATAAAAAAAGCTACGTTTTTCAAATCAGGATTCAAAAAGCCAGATTTCTTGTTTTTTCAAGCATTCTGAAGTAAGTTATGCAAAGGACATAAAGGAAAGAGAAAAGCAACATCAGATTATTAGTGCCTGATGGAATTGGGTATGCTTGAGGAGCATTGTGGTGGGAGTAACTCAACAAACGTATGGTCCCTGCAGAAGGAACAAGGACAAACTAACACTATGCAACAGCATGTAAAACCCTTTGAGACATCTCCTACACAGGGACTTTAAATTTGAATTGGAAAGTAAGTACTGAAACTGGCCATTAATAAAGGGTTTCGGGAAGCTCTGGCTTGCGGGACTGTCAGAGGGTGAACACAAGGCCATAGGCTGAAATGCAGCTGGGCAGTAAGTGCAGGGTCCAGTGCTCATCAGACACTTGTTGACTGAAGTGCTAAAGGAATGAAAGGGAAGATCCACAGGGAGTAAAATGTTTTCCAGGCAGGAAAGGGAGTGCTGGAAAGATGCTAAAGTGCAGAAGTGCTGGAGAGATGCTAATCCCGGCTGCCTCCTGGAGAGAGTCATGGAATGTTTACCAAGGCCTTTGAGGATAGATTTCAATCAGGATATAAGTCATTCTGCTTAAAGTTACTTATTAAGCACTTACTGTATGCCAGGCACTGAGAGGCAGGTAAGTCGTCTCAAGAGTTTTGCTTTTCCTCCTCCATGTTATATTCTAAAAGCCATAATTGAGATTCTAGATATATATTAATCAGAGTTCTCCAGAGAAATAGGATCAAAAGGATATTTAGAAATAGATGTGTAGAATGTGATTTTTCTCCTAACTTCATTGACATATCCTTAGCATACAAATTGTGAAAGTTTATGGTGCACAGCACATTGATTTAGAGGGATAATTTTTTTATTAACAGTGTTAATGTTTTTTATCATATTTTATATGCAATCATAGCACCTGACAAGACCCCCAATCTGTCATCTGCAGCCCAGAGGCTCCTGGGAAGTTGGGGGGGGTAGTTCTAATCCAAACTTAAAGTAGCCAAGAGGCATGGTTGCTGAGATTCCAGACCAGATGGAGGAGGATACAGCTGGAGAAGAGAGAATTCACTCTTTCTCCACCTTTTTTGTTCTAGTCAGACCCTAAAAGGATTTGTTCCTTATTGTGGTCAGGTGGATCTTTCTAAATGTGGTCCATGCAGACACACTCAGAATGGCTCACCAACTCCAATGTGTGTCCAGCCCTTAGTCCTGTCAAATTAACACATAAAATGAATCACAGTAAGACATAAGGAAAATAACTAGAAAGGAAATGGAAAATTATTAGTCATTGATTGCATTGACGTCATAATAGTATGGCTAAATTGGTACTTATCTTCCTGTCTATGTTACTTTATTTTGGCTTTTAACACCAAAATCAGTTTTTTTTTGGAAATTACAGTTTTTATTTGGAGGTTTTGAAGGGAAGGAGGAAGAGAAAGTGGAAGAGAGTGGAGAGTACAATGCTCAAGAAAGAATGTGGTGCTGAAAGTAGACTATAGACCAAAAATGATTGCCACTCAATGCCTCTTTTGCAGGCCACAGCACCCAAAAGGAGAGAGAGAACAAAAGGAAATGCCCTGCCACAGAGGCAGGGTGGGATGGGGGGGATAAGAAGGGTGGGAGGGGTACTGGGATCAGTGGTGGTGGAAAATGGGCACTGGTGGAGGGGTAGGTACTCGATCATTGTACAACAGAAACCCAAGCACAAAAATCTGTAAGTCTACAACTGTACCTCATGGTGTTTCACTAATAAAAAAATTTAAAAAATAGATGGTTCTGTAAAATAAAAAATCAACATTAAAGAGCAGATAAAGAGGGTCCAACTAATATTTAGAATGCATCTATGATACAAGCCCATCCAACAGAAGATAACAGTCAGTGCGTAGCTTTTAGAAGACAGAAGCAATATACACTAGTGAATAGAGGAAAAAAGGTCCAATAAAGGAGAGAAAAAAGTGTTTTTTGGACTAGGCTTTTATAATATTTATTTATAAACTAGAAGGCATTTCTTTTCTGAGTCTCTCTTATACACTAATTTATTAAAAATCCTTCTCTTTAGCAGCACCTGAGAGACAGGCCTAGAGGTAGATTACATGACTAGCAAGCAAAAGATCCTGAGTTTGATCCCCAGAATAATATGCCGCATACCTCTCAGCACCATTGTTTGTGGGCCCCACAACATATATCACGATCACAATGATCACGACCATCCTGTTGTTCATCGATTGCCTCGAGCAGGCCCCCAGTAACGTCTCCTTCGTCCTAGCCCAGAGATTTTTAAAAAGTGCCATATTAAAGGTTCATTCAGGATTAGGAGAATGAGATCCATCATTGTTACTGATATTTGGCATATTGTGTACACCATGGGGAGTTTGCCAGACTCTGCCATGTGGGCAGGTTACATTCGGTAGCCTGCCAATTTGTCCAAGTAAGAATGAGATAATAAGATGTCAGCTTCTGGGAGCTGGGTTTTATAGTCTCTGGGTCTTGGCCATTATTGGGATTACATGGCACCAGGGGGCCAGTTGGTGGGTATGACCCCTGCCTACTGGAATATGGAGGATCTGGGTGGAGGATGCTCAGCCCCGATCCGAGCAGGCTTGGAGATCTCAGCCCCGGGACTAGCATGCCTTTGTTCCTCTGCCGGTACCTTCATGCGTGTGGAGAGTGGTCTCAGCATGGCTGTGGCTAGAACTGAAGGTCTTCAGCTGCTCAGCTGCTGAGACTCCGCTTGGGGCAGGGAGGGAAACTCAACCCGCTATTCTTCAAGGGGCCTCCTACAAGGACAGCCAGGTGCGTGGGCAGGAGACTCTGCGCTGTTCTCTTCCAGGAGCTGGGTTTTATAGTCTCTGGGTCTTGGCCATTGTTGGCCATTGATGGGATTACACGACTTTGGGGGGGTGGGGGGCAGTTGGTGGGTGTGACCCCTGCCTACTGGAATATGTAGGATCTGGGTGGAGGATGCTCAGCGCCGATCTGAGCAGGCTTGGAGATCTCAGCCCCGGAACCCACATGGCTTTGTTCCTCTGCTGGTACACACAAAGACCCACACACACACATTCCTGCACCAAAATAATAACAAAGACCTACCACAGGGAGAGGAAGAGAATCTGCTTTGGACTTTCAGCACAAAACAAATATATGTGGATAATAAACAATTGGAATATTCTTTATCCAACTGAGGTATGCTATCAGTATAAAGAGTACACTAGATTTAAGAGATTTATTTATTTATTTATTTTGAATACCCATCGCTCCACCAGTGACCATTTCCCACCACCACGAATCCCAGTATCCCTCCCACCCCCCATAATCCCCATCCCACCCTGCCTCTGTGGCAGGGCATTCCCTTTTGTTGTCTCTCTCCTATTGGGTGTTGTGATTTGTAAAAGAGTTAAGCCTGATATTCAGGGAGAAACGGTGGATGATTTACTTTCCATTGATCACTTTGTATATAAGGAGATGTCGCGTGGCCACATAAGCGTCCGTGCAGTTTTGAATAAAAGTCCTGGTTCCCGCATGCCCGAGCTATGCTTGTAGAGGCTCATGGTCACCGGGGTTCCATGTGAAGAAGGCGGGATGCAGCACCTACCCCATCTGGGACTTCCCAGTGATCTCAGCTCTGTTTGGGACCTGGAGCATTCTTCTGGGGCCATGGAGCCTCCCAGCGGTTTTTCTTTGTTGTTGTGTGCTGTAAAGATGGTGCTGGGGGGGGGGGGTGTTGGGCGTGACTTCTGGAATCAGAGGTTACCTGGGAGCTGGGGCAGTTCCAGCAATTTGGAATAAACATCCTGCCTCCCGCATGCCTGAGCTATGCTTGTAGAGGCTTATGGTCACTGGGGTTCCATCTGAAGAAGGTGGGATGCGGCACCTATCCCATCTGGGACTTCCTGGTTATCTCGGCTCTGTTTGGGACCTGGAGCATTCTCCGGGAGCTGTGGAGCCTCCCAGCGGTTTTTCTTCTTTGTTGCTGTCTGGGATTTCAGTTTTTGAGATCCCTTAAAAGCATTCGTTATTTCCACATTGAAGGTATAGAAATAAGGATCCCTCTTCAAAAAGTGGAGCCCTTTTCAATCAGAAGACTAAATATCCATGTGTAGCAACGGTCAAATCCAGACAAAGGTAGGACCAGGGTGAACACTTAGACAGTGGCTGACTCATTTACTGCCTGCCTCTCCCACACTCGTCAGCCTTGAGGAGTTCAGCTGGTTGGCTGAGCACTGAAACCCTAAAACACGCAGACTTCCCCTGTACCCTCAGTCCTAGATGGTCCATGATAACTTGGCCTCATCTAAGAGTGTGCTCTCTAGGTCCTAGTGGTTCCACTGATGATAAAGTAGTTCTGAAACAGGGACCCCACTAGCTGGCATGATGGGGTCTCCCACCAGTTCTTCAGTCTGTAGCTGATGATGCAACAAATTCAGCATAAAGTTTCTGCACCCATCAATGCCAGCTGAATCCAAGATGGCCTCTAGCGACAACCTGAAGACCCAATTTCCCTCATTATAATCTACTTGTAATAGCACATTAGTGACAGTTCATAATTGCCTGGCAACCCTTCTAAAGCCTAGAAGAAAGAGAACCCAAGTTCATAGGGGGTAAAAAACCCTCCCTCTCTACAGAAATACATAATTATTCCCATAATACATAACTAATTTCTATGCAAATTAATTGTAATTTGCATACAATTAAAGATGATTATAAAACAAACAAAAAAACACTTCTACTGTGGACTGAGGAGATAGCTCAACAGGTAGAGAACAAGACTAGTTGTGAGGCCCTGATTTTGCTCCCTGACACTGCTTGATTCTAGCACCAAAAGGTGTGGCCCATGTTACAAACATACACATGCACACACACACACACACACACACAAAGTCTGGGAGATGGCTCAACAGCCTGTAGCATGTTTCGCATGCAGCATGTGTTGAGTTCAATCTCCATACTGGCACTGCATGGTCTCCATTGGCTCCCGAGAACTACAATTGTGGCCCTAACCCCCCCAAATTAATAAAATATTCGATGTCAATATTTATATATGTGTAAAAATATGGTTTAAGCCTCTTTCAGCAGTTCTCAGGGCCTATTTCTGGATCTGTGCTCAGAGTGACTCCTGGCAATACTTGAGGGACCATATGTGATACTGGGGATTCAAACCAGAACTGAAAGGCAAGTACCATAACTTCTGTATTTTCTCTCTGGCCCAGTGATAGCACAGTGAGTAGGGCATTTGCCTTGCATGCAGCCTCGAACCAGAGTTCGATTCCTCCACCCCGCTCAGAGAGCCCAGCAAGCTACCGAGAGTATTTTGCCCACACAGCAAAGCCTGGCAAGCTACCCGTGACGTATTCATATGTCAAACACAGTAACAAAAAGTCTCACAATGTTACTGGGCCCACTCGACCAAATGGATGAACAAGTGAGGACAGTGCTACAATGCTGCCTATTTCATAATATTAACAGACAAAACAAGAAGGACATTAATTTCTTATATGTGTGTATCTTTATGAATGTGCTGAAATATCCTCCAGAAAACTTTCATGCATTTGAAAACATGCATGTGAATATATGGACTTTGAAATATAGTTGAGAACAAATAATGTACCATTTGCAGCATGCCTTTTACATTCAGCAGTATGCTTATACTAGTTCTACAGGATTCCTTTTTGTATGTGTATGAAAAGCCCATAGCTTGTAGGTTCATGTTTCTCAACCATTTCTGTCTGGTGCACCTTTCTGACCTTACTAACATCCTCTGGCCCCTCTGACTTCAGCTGGTCTTCTATTTACATAATTTTCACCTGTGGCTCCTTTGGATTTATGCTGCTATATGGTACTCAGCTGAGAAATGCTGGTGGGGCACCTGCATCAGATCAGTACCTAAATCACTGAAACACAGCTCACAAACCAACAGCTATGTCAGAGTGATTGATTTCAGTTTGCATTTCAAGGCACTGGTAATACTGCATAAATCACCTTTCTTCTTCCATATGCTTCCTCACATTCCTGAGCTTGTCTGAATTTTATGAAGCTTTGCATTTTTTGTGACCTTTTCTTCTCTCATGCTCTTGCCTCACTGAAATCTAAAAGCAACTGAACATTTCCCTGAGGGAGAGAGAACGTTGACCTAAGACAAAATTCTCTTTACTTAGCAGATGGATGGGTAACGCTTGAAATACTCATAGAAATAGTTTTGGAGCCATTACATAATTTAATCAATCTCTACCAGACAGTTTATCACTTTGTTGCAGGAAATAATGATGCAATAGAAATCTTTATCCCTAAGTCTTTGCAATCATATACACCTATAACTTTTGTAAAATTCATATAAGTATGGATAAGAAAATGTGGATTTTGGTAACAATGCCCTTCAGAGAAATTGCAATACATGTCTTGGCTAACAACAGTTGGAAGTGACTGATTTCCATTTCCTGCCTACAATTATCTTTGTCATTCTGATATGTGAACAATGGCACCTTTGATGTTACTTATTTTATTTAAAAAAATATTATGATGTGGGGCCGGAGACATAATATAGCAGGTAGGGCATAGCTTTGTACATGGCCGACCCCGGTTCAATCCCCAGCATCCCATCTAATCCCCCATGCACCACCAGGAATAATTTCTGGTTATTACACCAGAGCCAGGAGTAACCCCTGAATATTGCTGGGGGTGACCCCCAAACCAATGAACGCATATGTATATATACATATATATGAGTGTATGCATGTATATATAAGATGCTTGATATTTTAAGTGAGATTAAAAATATTATCATTTATTTATAAATTATTTGACTTCCTTTTTTGTGTTCTTCATTTTCTAGTAGATTTCCTTTTTTCCTGTTGATTTGTAAAAACTTTTTATTTATTAAGAAAATTAGGGGGGGCTGAAGAGATAGCACAGCGGGTAGGGCGTTTGCCTTGCACGTGGCTGAGCCAGGTTCGATTCCCAGAATTCCATATGGTCCCCTGAGCACTTCCAGGGGTAATTCCTGAGTGCAGAGCCAGGAGTAACTCCTGTGCATCGCCGGGTGTGACCCAAAAAGCAAAAAAAGAATAAAAGAAAAAAAAAGAAAATTAGGGTCCTGAGAGACAGTACGTGGGCAGGACACTTGCCTTGCACTTTGTCAACCTGGGTTTAATCCATGGCACCCTATCCCCCCATACCCACCCTTGATCCCTGAGCACAAAGCTAGGTATAAACCCTGAGCACAAGTGGGTGTTGCACAAAAAACAAAACAAAACTATTAACTTGTCAGTTTAGCATATATGTTTGCAGATACTTTTACCAATTCACTACTAGTTTTTAGGATTTTGAAGGTTATTCCAAGTTTTCTTCAGCATTCCATTAAAAATAAACTATAGTTTTAATGATTTTATAAAATTACTGATGCATATGAATTTATTTTATTGTATGTTATAACAAAAGGACTCACTCCCTTCCTCCATAGAGGCTAAGGCAATCACATGCATACTGGAAATTCAGAAATTATTGTTTATTTGTGTGGTGCTGGATCCAATGACAACTCCTTTGGTCTCCTTTCACTAAGCCTCTTAATAAGCACTCAAGACAGATGACCACACTCTTCCATAAGACATGTTTTTTTTTAACTCACACTCCACTGGGTTACCTCATTGGTTGAGCATCAACTAGATCTCATCTAGACCTGAGCTTCTCAACCTTCCCTGAACCACCTGGAGAGCTTTTCAATTCATTATGTCTTTCTAATATTTCTGCTTACTTGGCTGAAAACCAGACAATTACCTCACATAATTATATGTGACAGTTATATCAGAAAATCTCTGAGGATGGGACTCAGATTTTAGAATTAAGTCTGTTCAGTTGATTTCAATGTGCAATAACTTTGAGAACCATTAATCTAGAATAGGGATATGACTGGAGCAATACATTCACACCAGTATATTCTTACTTCAATGAAATAACTGACATATTCTAATATTGAAGGTCTTGGTTTTTCCTGCTGTCTCGGAAACTTCAGAGTCAGCAGTATTTCAACTAGACAAAGGAAAGGCAGCGCGCAACCATTTTACCAAAAGCTTGCCTAGTTTCTAACTTTAAGGTTTAAGAGCAGAACTAGAAAATGAACAAAGCTGTGCCTTTGGGGTGGTAGGATGTAATCAACTTCACCAAACCTGCCCTGAACCTGTGGCTGGTAGGCTCAGCACTCCACTTTGATTCCTTTTCCCCTTGCATGAATCAGATGGAAAATACTGAAGGCAGAGATGTCTGAACTAACAGAAGTGCGGATCTCATAGTCCCGGAGGCTGATAGTTCCCTATCTGGGTGCTGGCCAATTCCATTTCTAGTGCAAGTCCTTTTCCTGGCCTGCAGACAGTCTCCTTCTCACTGCATACTCATGTGACCTTCCCTTGGTGCATTTGTGTGGAAATCTGTCTCTCCATCTCTCTGTTCTTGTAGAATGCCACCTATACTACTTAAGTAAGGCCACACCTTATGATTTCATTTGACCTTAATTATATCCTTAAGCCAAATCTCTAGTCACATAGAGGCTTTGGGTCTCAACATAAGAATTTGGGAAAAGGAGAGGACACCTTTCATCATTAGCACTCCTTCTTTTGCTCAGGACTGCATTATGAGTTTAGTGAATCCTATGCACCTTTGCTTTTGGAGGTCTCCTTCCAAACCAAAACCAAAAACATCACTGAGAATGATATTTGACAATTGCATTGCCAGTAAGACAAAAATGATCCACACTGACTTCATTATATTATATATTTTTATTATATTCATTAGCACAGCGGATAGGATGTTTGCCTTGCATGTGGCCGACTGGGTTGACCCGAGTTCAATTCCTCCACCCTTCTCGAAGAGCCCGGCAAGCTACTGAGAGTATCTCGCCCGCACGCAAAGCCTGGCAAGCTACCTGTGACATATTCGATATGCCAAACACAGTAACAAGAAATCTCACAATGTTACTGGGCCTGCTTGAGCAAATCGATTTATTACTACTATGGTTTAGCTTTCTTTTAACAAAAATTGAAATTAGGGCTGGAGAGATAGTAAAGGGGTTATGATATTTGCCTTATATGCAACTGATTCTGTTTCTGTCTCTGGCACCAATGGACTCTTGAGGACCAACAGCCATGGTCACAGAGCACAGAGCGGGGGTTAACCCCTCAGAACCAAGGGGCATGATCCATATGCTCCCCCCTCGCCTCCATGCACTAAATTATTTTGGGTACTACATATATATATATATATATTTATTTATTTATATTAGTGAAACACCATGAGGTACAGTTGTAGACTTACAAACTTTCATGCTTGGGTTTTAGTTATATGATGATGGAGTACCCATCCCTCTACCAATGCCCATTTTCCACCACCAATGATCCCAGTAGCCCTCCCCCACCCACTCACCTGCCCTGCCTCTGTGGCAGGGCATTCCCTTTTGCTCTCTCTTTCCTTTAGGGTGTTGTGGTTTGCAAAGAGTTATTGAGTGGCCATCATTTTCTGTCTATAGTCTACTTTTAGGACACATCTTGCATCCCGAGCGAATCCTCCAAACATCCTTTACTTGGTATTCCCTTCTCTATCTGAGCTGCCTTTCCCCCCCAGCATGTGCTGCCAACCTCTAAGTCGTGGAGCAGACCTACTGGTACTTACCTCAACTATTCTTGGGTGTTCATCTCCCATTCTGTTACTTTTTATTCTCTTTCTGGCTCATTTCACTTAGCATGATACTTTCCATGTAGAACCACTTGTATATAAATTTCATGACTTCACCTTTTCTAACAGCTGCATAGCATTCCATTGTGTAGATGTACCAAAGTTTCTTTAACCAGTCATCTGTTTTCGGGCACTCAGGTTTTTTGTCCTTGACTTCCTTCCTGACCCACTCATTGTTTAACATTAAGTTGTTTATTCAGGACCTCAATTTTTTAAATTCCTTTATTGTTGGGGCAGTTTGCGATACAATACACCTGCCAAAAAATAGTAAGAATCAATATATATCCAATTAAGAAAAACATTCTTCATTCACTGCACTGAGGAGAATAATTACTATTTCACAAAGCTCTTCCAGATCAGAGGTTCAATTTATTAAATCCTTTGATAAAAATGCATATCCATTGGCTCACTCTGAGAAATTTTGATTGATTCTGTTTGTGGAAATGTCCATTGGTCTTTTAGCACGCATCCTCAACAACCTGGACTCAACAGATGAATGTATTAAAATTTGAAAAAATCTGCAGTGAATATTAATGTTCTATAGGAATAACTTTAGCCCAAGGTCTTGGCCCTATGTAAATCCTATCCCTCAGCAAAGCACCACAGGGGTCAATAAAACTGTGAAGGATCACATTAATGCTCACGATTGCTTCTTAAGTTGGTACAGTATAAACACCTGCCTAAAAAGTTCAGGTTTATAATTTATTGGGCCAAATATTTTAGAATGAAAAACACAATAACTAGTAAGTCTATAATTTGGTGTCAATTAAGGGTATACCATCTAAGTAGCAAGCTTAATACTTCTGGCAAGTATTACTCGGTATTACTTATTCTTTTTGAGGTCCTCTCTCTTTAATTAAAATTAGTTAAAATAGATAATGATTCATTTCTTTTCCTAGGGCTTTCCAGATTGGGACAGGATGTGGAAAGGCAGCATATCATTAGGGGTCACTTTTTCTGCAGGATGATGGGATCAACTGAGAGAGAGAGACAGAGAGAGAGAGAGAGAGAGAGAGAGAGAGAGAGAGAAAGAGAGAGATTTTCCCTATACCTATATCCCCATCATTGGAAGAATCTTAGTATTCTGTGTTCTGGCAATAAGTCAGGATGAACGTCCCATCACATTTCTTTAACTCCTTTCATTCCTATACACAGTGTGTAGTTGTGTCCTTCCGCAACTCCCATGCCCTTATTCCAGCCACTCTACTCCTTTTCTCACTGTTTTTCATTTCAATGAGAATAACTAGAGACACCCTGTGGATCCATTTATTTGAAAGGAAACCCAAATTGAAGCCTGCAGCAAAGCAGGCATTAAAGGGGATTTGTCCACCAGATTGATCTTTCACTCATGAGTGACCTCATCACAGAGAGGAATTAGCATAATTTATATCAATAATTTATTTCTATGATGTGTGAAGAAAATAATACCCTATAATAAATGAGAGATGCCACTATGACTGCATTTGATCAGTTTATTTGCTTTATCGTGGCCATCATCATGCAGTCAGATTAAGAGAGTTGTGCAAAAGACCCCCAAGTAGAGGTCCTGGGGGTGATCAATAGCGCAGAAGCAATGGGACCTCCTTGGTGGAGTGGGTATAAAAGCTTTTCTGCATTTATTTGACTTGTTCCTAATAACACTGCTGATTGTGGAGAGGCTATTTCAAACACTGGCCCTTCCAAACCCAAGCTTTCCTATGCCACATTTCTCTCTTTGGTGTCAACTGGACAAACACCTTTGCCAAATGATTTGTCTTTTCAAGTGACATGTTGACTTGTAATCATCCACACGTGCTTCTTACTTTATTTCATCTTATTTTACCAGGAGAGCACCTTTGAATGTTTGTCATGAAAAAAGTGACATAAATATTAATGTATTGATAGTGTTATGGCTTTGCAAACTTATATTTCATTTCATAGGTTTTATGAACTACAAAAATTTACTGACTACATGAAAAATATAGGTATAATGGACTTAGTGAAATACCCCAAATGTGAAAAATATATGAATTATTAATCTTGTCAAAGTAGAATCCTGTTGAAGTGCCAAATTTATGAAACTGAGCTAAGATTTCTTTTTCACTTTAAGAAAAATGTTGGAGACGTCAGATGAAGATGGCAAGCCTTCTAATTTTTGAAGCATAAGGTTAACTTGAAGATAAATATTGTAAAGTAAACAAACACACCAACTAGACCCTAAAGAGAGGAAGTTAAACATTCTAAAATTACAGGGTCATTTTTTAATTCCTCTTTTTTGTTGTCTTATTCGGAACCCTACAACAGAGGCCATGAGGTCAGATGTTAACAGACCAAAATGGCATGATCAGGTATCACCAAAAGACATGTTTTAGATTTAAAAAAAAGAGAGAGAGAAAAAAACTGTAGTCTACCAAAAATCAAAGCTATTTACCTGGTTATAGATATTACCTGTTAGAACACAAAGGAAAATCTCCACCCACAGAAACTTTATATAATAAAACTGCTCTAGTTAAACACAGAATTTTCTCTATTTAACTTAATAAAGCTGCATAAAACTGACAATTTACTAAGTGCCTTTGGATGAACAGGCTAGCTTTGAAGCCAGCTTTGTAGTCAATAAAGGGCAAAATCCAAAGGAAACACAAAACAGATAAACTGACTACTGCTTGTTCTAGAAGAGTTTGACAATGACTCACCATCAGGACTGTCTTGTCCTAGTGGTGTACAAAACTTAAAATAACAATGCCTCTTTTGCAAACCACAGCACCCAAAAGGAAAGAGAGAACAAAATAGAATGCCCTGCAACAGAGGTAGGATGGGATGGGGTTAGGATTAAAATGATGGAAAGATTTAGACCACATGAATTCTATAAGTATAAAAACATTGTATTTTCAAAGAAAGTTTTGTTGAAAGAAAAACATGCTATTGAAACAAAGCTATGAGATTTTTAACTCTAATAAATTATTCAATTTTTTAAAAAATCAGTTTGCTTTGGAGACTCCTGAGAAGTTTCTGGGGTCCCTTGGTCAGGCTACATGACATATCAGTGCTCAGACCTGGAGCAAAGGTGATTGGAACCACCCTGGCAAAGCATGAGGGACATCTGGGCCAAACTTGTTTGTGCTTGGTGCCTCATGAGGTACTGAGGTACAAATTCAGAGCCTTGCTTATGCGAGCTGAGCACTCTAGCCTTTTCAGCTATCTCCCTGGCATACTCTAAGCTTTGTGCAACAAATAGCAAAGAGCCTATTACCTAATTAATTAAATGTAGGAATGCACAACACATAGGAAAGTAATAGAAAGCAAACTAGAACTTATACCAATGAATCAATGAAAAGTATAGCAAACAAGACAATTAAACTCATTTAAAATTCATGCGTGCTTATTTTTCATTTCACAGTTATTAGTTATATTTAAGATGTTTAAAATATATGTGAATGTTCAGATCAACCCCATACCTTCCGAACAAAGTATACACTCTTTTCTCGTATCCGTGAAGTATTTTTCAAACAGAGTAGAATTTCAGACATATTGGGAACAGTCTTGTATTTCCCTAAATGTAGGGTTAATGGACTATATGTCAGTGAAACAATTATTTGATAAAAACAAAAAGGTAAAGCAAAAATAATCTGGCAAAGTACATTTCAAAGAATCCCCAAAAAGTAGAAATTTAAATAATAAAATTGCTAGAAATTCATGATATTAATGATATGGCTAATGTTATGCTCTAAAAGAAAATTATATTAAACCAGGAAAACTAAAATGAATCCGCTAGGGATATAAATCAAGTAGACAGCCTTAAAAATTACCTACAGAACAAAGATGGGTAAAAGAGGAGAAGGAACAGTGAGAAAATTAATGCATTAATTAAGAAAGAAGAAAATATCATGGTTCTTTGGAAATAAAAATATAAAAGACCATAGAGGAAATTATTAAGATTAAAGGGAAATAAAAATATTTTTATAATAAAACAGAATATGGACAATAGAGCTTAAAAAACTGAATGAAGCAAAGCAACAATTTAAAAGTTCTATACACTATTTTAAGCTAAATTAAATGATCTTCATTAAGAACCAAAATAACACACAATGGACCCTGGAAGCACACTAAGAAAAACTTTAAAGTAAGCAGGTTTAATACAAAAATTTCTCAGTTTTCAAGTAAATAATTTTGACGCTACCATGTAATAGGGAAAGAAGGAAATTGCAGTTTTCTTTTGAAGCCATACAAATACACCATATTCATTTTCCTGTCTCACAAGTAACTATTAATTTTAATGCAAAATTTTCAGATGAAAATATAGAAATTAGCAGGATATTAAAGAAACATAACTCATCAGGCTCATGAAATCTACTACATAAAAACAAAAAATGGTTCAGTAATAAAAGGTCTATGAACACATTGATGCTGGCTCAGTAATTTGGGTTAATTAAGCCACATGGAAGTGGAAGCCACCAGCAATACTCATTGCATCAGCATGTTAATTTTATACATAATATTAATGACCAGAGGTACACAAGCATCTTAGTAAACATCAGAAAGTTGTCTAAATTTGAAATCTACTCCCAATTAGGAAAATAATGAAAAGTTGTAGATGTTTCAAAGAAAACTAAATCCTCGACATGATATGAATATGTTATAATATGGTTACCCAAGGTGAAAAATAAAGAGCATTCTACTGTAAAACAATAAAAAAGAAGTGAGTTGCTCACAATGCTTTTGATACGATGTACTTAGCCTAGGAAGTGCTCAGACAACAGATACCCTCCACATTCTCACTCCCCAGTATCTACTGATGTGGATCCACACCAACACTATTGGTTTCTTGCTTCCTCAGTCCTTGCAGCCAAAGAGAAGAGAAAGCATGTTGCTTTAGCAGGAGCTCAAAATGCAAGGAAGTAAGAGGGGAAGGATATTAAGGAGTAGAAAATTAGGCAGATAGCAGCAGCATGTTACCCAAGTTCAGCAGTCTTATATCAGGTTCTGGTGGTCTTGGAAAGATAAGCAAAGGCACTCTAAATCAATGTTCCCAGTGGACTGTCACCAAGACTGAGTGGCATGATTTTACATTTTTAACTTGATGAAAGCTTTAAGATAGCCTTCCATGTGTTTTCTTGACTATATTCAGCTATGATCAAATGAGCCAAAATTATTTGCTATTTCTCTATTTAAGAGAAAATTGACAAGAGAAAGTACTGAATTGATAAATAAGGAAGCAGGAGACAAAAATCTATGAAGTGATGCAACTGTGTCCCCAGCAATCTTGAGTCAACTGAATATATCAGAAAGAAATCACTAAAATATAAAAATATTCATATATAAAAATAAAGCACATAACTGCAATACTAATCAAGAACTTTCCATTTATAATGGCTTCACAAAGAAAAATGCAATACATTGAGATAACAATGTGCAGGACATATGTGAAGAAACTATAATATATTAAATAACACCAAATTATTTTTAAGTGAGTGATATTGCAATCCTTAGGTAGAAAAACTGAAGTTTTCATTCATTCCAAACCAATACATATCAGAACTGCTGTCATAATTAAATTAAAAAGCAAAGCATCAAGCTATCCACTGTATACAAATAAGAAAATTATCTAAAATAATTCTAAGGTTGAAAACATGGAATAATTCTACTGGACATTAAGACACCTGTGACTAGTCAAACCTTAATCATTAACACATGAAATCTGAATTGGGTTCAACACAAAGACATATTGGAACTATAGAAATAAAAATGATTGAATAGACAAGAGTAGAGGCCAAAGTAAATTCTACCAAATATAGGATTATTTTACTACAAGGTTAGCACTGCAAACTAGAGAGGACAAGTGGACTTGATGAAATAGGTTTTGGTATCTGAAAAACAGGCCACCATTAGAGTCTGTGCCAATAGAAACTGTCCTCATTTCTGAACCCAGCAGTTCAAAATTGCTTTTCTAGAGCTGTCATAATAAACATCACAGAACAAGGGTTTCCAATAATTTATTTTCTTATAGTTCTGATACTTAAAAGTTGTTTCCAGTTCTTGGTTATTGTGATTGCTGCAATGAACAGTGCTGTGCAGGTGAATCTTTGAGACATGGATCTCATTTGGTTACAGACCCTGGAGCAGGATTGTTGGATCATCTGGAATTTCTGTTTGTAATAGTTTAAGGTACTGCCCTACTGTTCACCATAATGAGTGCCAATTTACATCCCCACCAGTGGTGTTTAAGAACTCACTTTAACCAATATCCTCGCCAACATCTGTTATCTCTTGTCTTGCAAACAATAGCTAAAATAAATATGTGGGACTACATCAAATCGAAGGAAGAGCTTCTGCACAGCAAAAGAAACAATAGCAGACTGGAAAGGCAAACTGCTGAACGGGAGGGGAAAAATGTCAAACCTGGTAAAAAGTATCTAAAGTACTTCAAGAATTCGTCAAACTTAGTAGTCAAAAAAGGCAGATAGTATAATTAAAACTTGACAACGGACTGAGTATTTTTTCCAAAAGTGATAGTTAATAGGTTTATGAAAAGGTTCTTAAGTCATTTTTATTAGAAAAATGCAAATCTAAACCACAGTG
>JAOXYA010479523.1:0-16520 GCA_028565675.1 Sorex palustris | reverse complement strand
TCGGTTTGAGGCTCTTCATGTTCCCAGAGCGAACAGATGCCATTGGGCTACACTAGCACGCGACAGGGACAAATGGATACGTTACTGGCGCCCGCTCAAGCAAATCGACGACTAATGGGAAGTTAAGTGATTAAGTGATTAAGAGTTGTAAACTTATACACATATAAATTAGAATAGACATTTTATTATATTGTATTACATGGTTTTAATTTTCTTTCTTACTAGATTAAAATCATACAGTAATCAAATTGGCTCTTATTGATTTATTTTCTGATCATTCTTTTTAGCATTTCTTAAAGTTTTGTTGGGATAAGTAATATAAAGTACATCTGTTATCATCTAAGGGACAGATTGGGATTGGGAGGGAAATTGGGGATATTGGTGGAGGGAAAGTCACACTGGTGGTGTTGGAGCACTAAATGCTTGAAACAACTGTATAATGAACAACTTTGTAAATCATGGTGTTTTTAATGAAAATTAATTTAAAAAATCCAACAATGAGAATCCACCTCACGCCAAACAGACTGGCACTCATCACAAAGAAGAACAACAGCTAGTGCTGGTATGGATGCTGAGAAAAAAAGATATCCTAATTCACTACTGGTGAGAATGTCCACTGGCCCAGCCTTTTTGAAAACAATATGGACATTCCTCAAAAAACTAGGAATAGAATTCCATAAGACCCAACAATAGAACTCTTGGATTATATCCTAAGGACACCAAAACAATGCAGGAAAGACATCTGCATTCTTATGTTCATTGCAGCACAATTTACAATAGCCAAAATCTGGAAATAACCCAAGTGCCTCAGAACAGAAAAATGGATAAAGAAACTATGGTACATCCACACCGTGGAATACTACACAGCTATTAGAAAACATAAAGTCATAAAATTTGCTGATACATGGATGAATCTGGAGAATAACATGCAGAGTGATGAGTCAGAGGGAGAGAGACAGACATAGAGTGATTGCACTCACTTTCAGAATACAAAGAAATACAGTAGGAAAATAATGACAACAGAATTATACAAATAATATGACAATAAAAATGAAGGCCAGGTTAACTGGTCCTTAGTGAAGTTTGTCTCAGTGGGGGTAGGGGTGGAGTGAAGGGTTAGGACAGGGGAGGGACCACTACCACAATGATAGGGAGAAGTGATCATTCTGAATGAGAACTGGGTGCTCAAAGGGATGAAGTGATATGCATGATGCACTTTTAGTAACAGCATTGCAAACTACAGTACCTAAAAGGAAAAAAACAAAAAGGAAAAGTGTCTGCCATAATGGTAGGCTGGAGAATGGGAGGGAAATTGAGGACATTGGTGGAGAAAAGTGGACAATGGTGAAGGTACTGGTTTTAGAACATTGCAACCTGAAACTCAATCATTAATAACTTGTAACTTGGTATTTCATGGAAATTCAATAATTATTTTTTAAAAATGAGGCAACCACCTAAACTGGAAAGAGGTAAAATATCTCTTTCCATAGATGCCATGATACTATAAATAGAAAAATCCCTCCCATTGAAAAAACTGTACTAGAATTAATAAAGCTAAGCAAATATGCAGAGAACAATCAATGTACAAAAATTCAATTGTTTCTATATGCTAGCAATGAAAATTTTGAGAACAGAATTACAATGAGATGTTCAAGGGCATAAAAAATAATAAAATACGTAGGAGATAAAAGATTTATATACTAAATGTAAAGCACTGTTACAAGAAATTAAAGAGGAACTAAATAAAAGGAAGGACACTTCTTGTTTATGGATTGTAGAACTTAGAATTGTGATGTCATAATACCCAAATCTGCCTAAAGAACTAATGCAATCCCTGTCTCCGATGGTCTTTTGCAGAAATACAAAGCAAACTCTTACGTTCATTGCAGCACTACTCACAACAGTCAAAGTCTGGAAAAAAACCCAAAATGTCTAAGAACAGATGACTGGATAAAGAAACATGATTCATATGCAATAATGTAGTAAAATAATGCGCTTCTACAAGAGAAGGCATAATTTGTAATTTCTGCTCCATGCATGTAGTTGGAGGGTGTCAAGCTGAATGAAGTCAGTCAGAAGGAGATGGATAGATGCAGAATATTCTCTCTCATATTCAGGATATAAAGAATCATAGTGTGTGAATAAACAATGACCAAAGGCAACTGAATCTAAGAACTGTTTGCAGAACTGAGTTTATCACATGGGGGTGGGCATGACGGGGGTACGTAGGGACTGGAAAAGACATACTGGTGAAGAGAAGTGGACACTAGTGGAGAGTGTGGAATTGGAACATTGTATTCATGAAACATTATCATGAACCATGTAAATCAGTGCCTAAAGTAAAAAAGAACCCCTTTCTACCTTAAGTTTATAAAACTTGTTTTCTAAATGTGTCATTATTCTTTTGTTTCACGCTAGACCTACCTGTAATTAATTTGGGACTTATTTTTGTATGTAATTTGAGGATAAGAACGTTTTTTTTCCTTTTTACTAAACAATTAACTATAAAATTATTGAATAGTTTATCCTTTCCCTGATGTTTTTTGGGGCGGCACACCCAGTGGTGCTCAGGGTTTACTCCTGGCTGTTTGCTCAGGGATCAGTTCTGGTGGGCTTTGGAGACTGTATGGGGTACTGGGGATGAAATGAAGGCTGACTGCATGTAAGGCAAGGGACTTCCTTGCTGTACTTCTCTCCCTTTTCCTTTTCCTTATTTTTAAAGTTTTTTTGGATATAATTCAAAAACCATAAAATGCACATATCTAAAGCTCAAGCTTTACTTTTAAAAAAATGTATATATACTTTATTTTCATAAAAGTAGCTCACAAAAATTTATTACAGATAATATTCAAACACCAATCCCATCCTCAAGCACCTTTCCACCACAATAAGAGGGAAGTGTGTGAAGGTTGTTGTATGTCATTCTGGGGCCATTTAAGCCCGAATATAAGAGAATACAAACACGTATGTTAAAACCAAACAAATGTTTGGTACTTTTGATAAGTGAGATAGAGCGTAAGAAATTCTCCAGGAAATTCTGCGTTGTTCTCTTCCGGGAGCTTTAGTTTATAGTCTCTGGATCTTGACTGTTGATGAGATTACATGGTGCTGGGGGCAGTTTGTGGGTGTGACTGCCAAGCTATTGGAAAACTGGGGATCTGGGGGGAGGAGACTCAGTCAGTCACAGGTTTCTGCATACCTAGGTTTTTCTGCCAGTACCCTTTTGAGTGAGGCTCATCCCCTCTTGGGTGAGTCAAGCCTTACTTTTAAAGAAGTACATTCATAGAATTGTTACTCTCCATATTTTCAATATCCCCAGAAGAAGCCATTTACTCATTATTGGTTGGTAAATTATGATTTCCTTTCTCATTTCCTGTATATACTAGGAAAATACTAACCTACTCTTGGTCTATTCTATTTGCCAATTCTGGGCATTCCATCAATGTTGTCTGGACAGAATGATCGAGAGTCTTTCATGACTACCTTCTTGCACTTAGTAGAATGTTTTCAAGGTACACCCCTGTTGCAGCATGTGTCACTGCTTCATTTCTCTTATTCCTAAACAGTCCTACATGGATAACCACATTTTACTTATCCTCTCATCAACTGAAGAAATTTTAGGTAGTCTTCACCTTTTTATCTATTAGGAATAAAGCTGGTGCAAACATTTGTGAGAAAGTTTTGCATGGACATGTGTTTACTTCTCTGGGATATAGACATGGGAGTTGGAATTCTAGTTCATATGGTAGTTTCATTTACCTTTTTAGGAAACAGTCAAACTGTTTGCCATAGCTCTTGTTGTTCATCTTTCATTACTACCAGCAGCATATGAGGGCTCCAGTTTTCTCCATATTCTTGCCAACATTAGTTCTTCTCTGTGTTTTTAATATAGTCATCTGGGTGAGTGTGATTTAATATCTCATTATGGCTTTAACTTGATTTTGTTGGGCATTTTAAATGTGCATTTTAGTGTCTCTTTGGAGAAATAGCTATCCTTATGCCCAATTTTATTTATTTATTTTAAATCTTTTTAAAAATTTTAATGAATCACCGTGAGGTAGTTACAGACTTACAAACTTTCATGAGTGCATTCTAGGCAAACAATGTTCAAGTACCCATCTCTCTATCAGTGCTCATTCTCACAACTAATGTTCCCAGTATCCCTCCTCCCACCCCACCCCTTCCTACCCCCTGCCTCTGTGGCAGGCACATTCCCTCTTACTCTCTCTGTCCTTTTGGGTGTTATGGTTTTCAATACAGATATCAAGTGGCCATCATGTTTGGTCCATAGTCTATATTCAGCACGCTTCTACTATCCCGAGTGATTCCTCCAACAATCGTTTACTTAGTGCTTCTTTCGCCATTCCAGCTACATTTTCCACCAGCACATGAGATCGGCTTCCAAGCCATGGGGCAATCCTCCTGATCCTTATTTCTACTGTCCTTAGGTGTTAGTCTCCTATTATGTTACTTTATATTCCACAAATGAGTGCAATTATTCTACGTCTGTCTCTCTCTTTCTGACTCATTTCACTTAGCATGATACTCTCCATGTTGATCCACTTATATACAAATATCATTATTTCATTTTTTAACAACTGCATAGTATTCCATTATGTAGATATACCAAAGTTTCTTTAACCAGTCATCTGTTCTCAGGCACTCAGGTTTTTTCCAGATTCTGGCTATTGTAAATAGAGCTGTGAAAAACAAACAAGTGCAGATGTCATTTCTACTGTACTTTTTTGCATCTCCAGGATATATTTCCAGATGTGGCATTGCTGGGTCAAATGGGAGCTCGATTTCTAGTTTTTTGGAGTGATAGCACAGCGGTAGGGTGTTTGCCTTGCACACGGCCAGCCTGACCAAGCCGGGTTCAATTCCTCTGCCCCTCTGGAAGAGCCCAGCAAGCTATAGAGAATATCTCACCTGCACAGCAATGCCTGGCAAGCTACCCATGACATATTCTATATGCCAAACACAGTAACA
Organism: Sorex palustris; assembly: GCA_028565675.1. NCBI lineage: Eukaryota > Metazoa > Chordata > Mammalia > Eulipotyphla > Soricidae > Sorex > Sorex palustris. The sequence continues at coordinate 11,531 of JAOXYA010479523.1, read as the reverse complement.
ACAAGTCTCAAAATGGAGACATCACTGGGCCCGCTCGAGCAAATTGATGAACAACGGGAGGACAGTACTACAGTGCTATAGTCTATATTGTTTTCCAAAGAGGCTGGACCAGTTGACATTCCCACCAGCAATAAAGGAGAGTCCCTCCCTGCATCCATATCAACACCGGTTGTTTTTGTTCTTTTGGATGTGTGCCAGTCTCTGTGGTGTGAGATGATATCTCATTGTTGTTTTGATCTGCATCTACCAGATGATTAGTGGTGAAGAGCATTTTTTCATGTGCCTTTTGATCATTTGAATTTCTTCTTTGAGAAAATTTATGTTCACCTCTTTCTGATGGGATTGGATGTTTTCTTCTTGTAGAGTTCAACCAGTGTTTTGTATATCCTTGATATCAACCCCTTATCAGGAGGGTATTGGGTGAATATCCATTCTCATTCTGTAGACTGTTTTTGTATTCTGATCACTGTTTCTTTTGAGGTAAAGAAGCTTTTTAGTATAAGATAGTTCCATTTGTTTGTCTCTGTTTCCACATGCTTGGTCAGTGGCGTATCATCTTTGAAGATACCTTTTAGCTTCAATGTCATGGAGGGTTTTGCTGACCTTTCTTTAACTTACCTTATGAATTCTGGTCTGATGTTGAGATCTTTAATTCATTTTGATCTGACTTTTGTGCATAGTGTTAGGTAGAGATCTGAGCCCATTTTTTGCATGTAGCTGTCCAGTTCTGCCAGCACCATTTATTAAAAAGATTTCCCTTGCTCCGTTTCACATTTATTGCTCCCTTATCAAAGATTAGATGATTATATATTTGAGGGTGTGTGTAAGGATATTCAACTCTGTTCCATTGGTCTACAGCTCTGCTTTTGTTCCAATACCATGCTGTTTGAATTATTACTGCTTTGTAGTAGAGTTTGAGGTAGGGGAAAGTGACACCTCCCATCTTCTTTTTTCTAAGAATCGCTTTAGGTACTTGTGGGGATTTGTTGTTCCATATGAATTTCAGTAGTGTTTGCTCCACTTCCTTGAAGAATGTCATGGATATCCTTAAAGGGATCATATTGAATCTGTATAATACTTTGGGGACTATTGCCATTTTAACAATATTAATTCTCCCAATTCATGATCAGGGGATGTTTTTCCATTTCCTCATGTCCTCTTTTATTTTTTGAGTATGTTTTATAATTTTTTTGTACAGGTTCTTTACTTCCTTAGTTAAGCTGATTCTAAGGCATTATTGTGGATGGGGTTGCTTTTTTCATATCACTTTCTTCTCTCTAATTATTTGTATATAGGAAAGCCATGGAATTTTTATGTATTGATTTTATAACCTGCAACTTTACTATATAAGTCTATTGTTTCTAGGAGCTACTTGGTAGAGGCTTTCAGGTTCTCCAAATATAGTATCATATCATGTGCAAATAATGAGAGCTTGGTTTCTTCCTTTTCTATTTGGATGCCTGTGATATCTTTTTCTTGCCTAACCACTATTGCAAGTATTTCTAGTACTGTATTGAATAGAAGTGGTGAGAGTGGGCATCCTTGTCTTATCCCTGATCTTAACGTGAGGGCCCTTAGTTTTTCCCCATTGAGAATGATGTTTGCCATGGCTTATTGTATATGTCTTTGACTATTTTGAGGAAAGTTCCTTCAGTGCCCTTTTTGCTGAGAGTTTTCATGATAAATGGGTGCTGAATCTTGTCAAATGCTTTCTCTGCGTCTGTTGATATGATCATATTTTTTTATCTTTTATTGATATTATAGATTATGTTGATTGACTTAAGAATATTAAAGCATCCTTGTATTCCCAGGTTTAATTCTACTTCTTCATGGTGTATGATCTTTTCGATGAGTCGTTGGATTCTATTCGTTAATATTTTGTTGAGGATCTTAGCATCCATGTTCATCAGGGATATTGGCTTGTAATTTTCTTTTTTTTTTTTTGTGGTGTCTCTGTCCACTTTTGGTGTTAGGGTGATATGTGCAACATAGAAACTGTTCTGTTTTTTCAATTTCTTGGAAAAGCTTGAACACTATTGGGAGTAGTTCCTCTTTGAAGGTTTGGAAGAATTCACTAGTAAATCCACCTGGGTCAGGGCTTTTGTTTTTCAGGAGTCTTTTGATTACCATTTCAATTTCTTTGATAGTGTTAGGTATTTTCAAGTATTCCAAGTCTTCTTGGGTCAGCTTTGGGAGATTATAGAAGCACAGGAATTTATCCATTTCTTTGAGGTTGTCTAGTTTTGTGGCATAAAGCTTCTCAAAGTAACCTCTGACTATCCTTTAAATTTCTGTGCTTTCTTTTTTCTTTTGTATTGTCTCCCCTCTTCATTTCTGATTCTGTTTATTTGGTATCTCCCTCTCTCTTTCCTTGTGAGTCTTGCTAGTAGTTTATCTATCTTGTTTATTTTCTCAAAGAACCACCTCTTGGCTTCATTGGTCTTTCGAATTGTATTTTGGGTTTCCATGACGTTAATTTCTGCTGTATGTTTTATTATTTCTTTCTTCCTGCCTGGTTTGGGTTCTTTTGTTAGTCATTCTCCAAGCTCTTAAGCTGTGAGGTTAGGTTACTTATGTGGGCTGGCTCTGTCTTCATGAGGAATGCTTGTAGAGCTCTAAAGTTTCCTCTTAACGCAGCTTTTGCCATGTCCCATGAGTTCTGGTAACTCGTGCCTTCATTTTCATTTTTTCTAGGAATCTTTTGATTTACTTTCTAAGCCACTTGTTGTTCAGTAGTAAATTGTTTAATTTCCAGGTATTTGATTTGAATTTTTGTTTCTGTGTGTGGTTAACTTCTATTTTCAGTGCATCATGATCCGAAAAGATCATTGATACAATTTCTGTTCTCTTAATTTTATTGAGGTATGTTTTGTGGCCCAGCATGTGGTCTATCTTGTAGAATGTCCCATGTGCACTTGAGAAGAATATGTATTCAGCTCTTTGGGGATGAAATGTCCTACATATATCTACTAAATACCAGTCTTCTATTTCTTTTTTTTCCTTTTGGGGTCGTACTCAGCAATGCTCAGGGATCGCTCTTGGCTCTGCACTCAGCAACTACCCCTGGCAGTGCTCGGGGACCATATGGGATGCTGGGAATCAAACCTGGGTCAGACGCATGCAAGGCAAATGCCCTACCCGCTGTGCTATTGTACCAGCCCCTGTCTTCCATTTCTTTTCTCAGATAAAGTAAGTACTTGCTGAGTCTTGATCTATAGAGAGGTGATAAGGCCATGTTGAAATTTCCAATGATTATTGTGTTGCTATCAATATCTTTCTTCAAGTCTGAGCTGTCTTTTTCAGTATTTTTCTGGTTTTTCATTAGGTGCATAGACATTTAGGAGTATGAGTTCTTCCTGATGTACAGATCCCTTGATCACTAAGAAATGACCTTTGCTTGTCTTGTACCCTTCTTTATTCTGAAGTTGATCTGATATTACTATGGCCACTCCAGTTTTTTTAGGCTGTTGTTTGCTTGTAGAATTGTTTTCTATCCTTTCACATTGAATCTGTGTTTGCTCTGACTCTTCAGATGTGTTTCTTACAAGAAACGTGCAGGCAGCAGAATGTTGGGTTCAATTTTCTGCTCCATGCTCTCACTCTGTGTCTTTTAATTAGTGCGTTTAGCCCATTGACTTTGAGAGAGATTATTGTTTTGGGGTTTTGTCCTGTCTTTCTGCCGAAGTTTGGTGTATTTGAGAGGCTTGTATTGTCTTAAAGTAGATGTTCAGTTGTTCTTGTTATCATGGTTTTGAGGCTATGAAGTTCCTGAATTGTTATTTGTCTGTAAAGCTTTGTTGTGTTCCTTCTGATATGAATGAGAGTCTAGCTGGGTAAAGTATTCTTGGTGAGGCAATTATTTCATTGAGTTTTTTTCACTATATCCCACCACTGTCTTTAAGTCCTTTGGGTTTCATCAGATAGGTCTGCTGTGAATCTTAAGAATATTCCTTTATAAGCAATTTCTTTCTTTGATCTTGCTTTCAGAATTTTATCTTTGTCCTAAGGATGCGTCTTGGAGTATTTTTATTTGGATTTCTTTTAGCTAGTACTTTTTCGGCCTCCTGAATCTGATCGCTCTTCAGCTCTGGAAATGACTCAGCAATTGTGTGTTTGATAGTTTCTTCTTCATCAGGGTTTTCTTCCTGTTCCTCTGGGAGTCCAGTGATTCTTATGCTATTCCTCTTTGTTTCATCTCAAGATTTTCTTGACATCTATTGGTTTATTTTGAGGCTCCTTTCCATTTTCTGCTGTTGTCTGGAGATTCTCTGCACCTCAGCTTGGAGCTCATTGATTCTCGTCTCAGCAGCAGTTACTGTTGCTGAGGCCTTCCAGTGAGTTTTTCATTTCACCTACCAAGCTTTTGAGATCTGTCATTTCTATTTTTGTTTGCATTTTCCTCATTTCTGCTCTCATTTCTTCTTGTGTTTAATCAGCAGTGTGTTTCATTGCTTCTTTGAGTTCCTTATACATCCTTAAAGACTCCATTTTAAATTCCTTATCTGAGAGGTTGTATAATTCATTATTACTGTTTGATTCATCTGGCCACTTCAATCATTAGGCCTGGCGAGTTTCTGCATTGTTTTACCGTTGTAATTATTGCGTTTTGGAGTTTTTTCCTGTGTTGTTGTATGTTTTTGCCCTTGCAGTGGGGGTATCTTTGTGTGTTATTGTGGCTTATTGATACGTAAAGATATGTGAGGCCTGGGTTAACTAGTCCCTCCAGTGTGAGGTGCAGATAAAGTGACTTCTTCGCTTGGACACATTAGCATCCACACGGTTTTGTGGTTAGAGATGTAAAGGTATGCTATGATGGGTAGATCTGGGGGATGATATTAGGGGTTCACATACCTGGTAGGGAAATTGATTTGGTGGTGCTCTAAGGGTGGCGACTGGCCAGCAGGACTGTTTTGGGTAGAGGTGCCACGAGCAGGGGCTTCCGTTGAGGTGGCGGGTGGGATGCAGGCGGGAAAAGGGATGGGTGACCAGCCAGCAAGTCAGTTTTAGAGAGAGAGAGAGTGAAGCATTTTTTTCACGTGTAATGAAAGGTTCATCTTAAGAGTACTCCAGTCATGGAGGAGTGCTAACCCTTTATCTACTGCAAGATCAAGTTAGTTTGTGCTCATTAAGTGAAAACATATTTAAAGATGTATCCTGACAAGGGCTAGAGCGATAGCACAGAGGTAGGGCGTTTGCCTTGCCTGCAGCCAGCCTGGCTGAGCCAGATTCGATTCCTCTGCCCCTCTCAGAGAGCCTGGCAAGCTACCGAGAGTATCTCACCCACACGGAAAGCCTGGCAAGCTACCCGTGAGATATTCAGTGTGCCAAACACAGTAGTCTCAAAAAATGGAGACGTTACTGGGCCTGCTCGAGCAAATCGATCAACAACGGGAGGACAGTGTTTGACAGAGTTTATCCTGACAGAAGCTCTTCCTTCTCCTGGCTCTGTGAGGTACTGTGGCAGTTCCCAACCATCTAGGATCCTTAATACTTTCCCATGCTCTCAGGAGATAGCCATCTAATTTCAAAGACCCTCATTGTTCTATCTTTGAAATTCCTCTATTTCTGCCTAGGTCTCTTCTTTTTCTTAAGTTTTATGCCACAGTTCTATATATTTGAAATAAAAAGCGGGCTTTCTTAGTCTCCCTTACAGACACTTCTTACTGATCATTACATTGAGACCATTAGTAAGTCATGGCATTAGAAAGAACCCTCCTGCAGCTCCTCCTGTTGTCTGTGTTCTCTTAGGGAGGGTTTTGTGGAAGCGGTCAGTGATGTGCTTACTAAAGCTTGGAGTTCCTCTGTATACCTGTCATTTTGACATTTACTTGCTTTTCTGAACCCAGAGCAGAATGCACTGTCCTTTTGGAAGACCCCTTCCACATAGCTGTGTATTATCAGGTCCCCTTTCCTCAGGAAGTTTCCATTCAGTATGTTTGCAACCCAGGGTCTGTGCATTATGATGCCCATATTACCTTTTGTTTTGTTTTGTTTTTTTGTGTTTCAAGTTCCTCTGTTATGAACTAGAACATTCCACTGTCATTAGGTTTTATCTAAGTACCTTTTCCACTTTCTAAATTTCACACTAAAACTTGTTCACTCTCAGTTTGTTTATCGTGAGATTTCTTTTTACCAGTGTTCTTGAGCTGTTCGTTGTCACTCTGGTGTCTTCTATACATTGTACTTTAAAAAAGATAACAAACTCTGTTTTATCTAATTGTTTATGTAGCTATAATCATGTCCACTTTTATCTTCAAAATTCAATGATGTTCACCGGAAAGAAGGAAGGAAAGTGATACCCTTGAGTTCTAGAACTGTCCTCAGAGGTTCCCATCTTTTCATGGAAATCTTAATTTCTGCTGATGTTAGTCAGATGGGGAGAGGTGAGTGGGGACAGCCTTGGCAAGCTGTTCATCTTTTCTTTGCTATTAGTCACTTTTTTTCAGGAAGTTGGCAACCATGGGATAGGAGGATAAATGATCTCCTCCATTGGGTCCCCAGAAGACTTCCTACCACTCCCCATTTCCCTGGAACTTCTGAGATGTTGCCCTATGCCTGAAGCATGCAGAAATGTTTCTCTCATCTTTCTATCACCTGCCCAGGCTTGAAAATTAATCCTTCCAAAAATCTGAAAGCTACCGGGCCATAATTTCTTCTGCACTGAAGCAATGCATACAGATTATATTTTCTGTCCCATTGTATCCAGAGAACCCTGAAGGTCTTTTTCATGGTAAACTTAAGGTTAATGGTCCTTTGCTTGTACACATGGTGCTTTGAAATTTGATGTTTCATTTCTCTGAGTCTTTGTATTATTAGTTACGTAAGATGGGTGTATTACATACATAAGTTACATACATAAGACTTACTTTTGTATGTTGGTGTTTTTATTTACTTTTGGACTCTAGGTGCACAGAATGGGGCTAATCATAGTCCTTGGTGTGTAAACTCAAAAAAGACAGCAGCAGCAGCGGCTCTATCTCTCCCGCTGGTTCTCCCACCCCAGGGAGGTCTATGGTGATGGGCAGGCGAAGGAAGGAATGAGGGCCAGCCTGGCTGGTCTTAGCTGCCATTTATTCCAATCCCATCTCCATTCTCCTCTGATTCTCTTCCTGCCTCTTCCTCCCTCATGCCACTTCATTCTCCTCCTCCATCCTCCTTCATTCTTCTTCTCGCTCTGGAATCTGGATCCCCTTTCTCCTTCTCCTTTTGGAGTCTGGCTCCTGATCCCGATTTTCCTTCTCTTTCTGGAGTCTGGATTCTGATCCTGATTCCCTTTCTCCTCTTGCTCTGGAGTCTCGATTCTGATCCCCCAGCCCACACTTATAGTACAGTTAAGTCCCAAAGCATGAGGGGTTGGGGTAACAATTACACACAGGTGTGGTCACAATCAATAGGGTAAAGTTCTTTCCCTTGGGGAAAGCCGCTTCAGGACAGTGGATAGGGCACTCACCTTGCGTGTGACTGACCCAGGTTGGATCCCTGACATCACATAGGCATGCCCAAGCACCACTAGGAGTGATTACTGAGTGCAGAGCCAGGAGTAACTCCCAGTATTGCTGAGTGTGGCCCAAAACCTTAAAAAGTTTTTTAATGCAAAGAATGTTGAAGTGCCTGGGCCAGAGGTAGTTTACTGGGTGTGTGCTTGCCTTATGTGCAGAAAGCTGCTTTGGGTTTAATACCCAGCACTGCATGATCCCTAGTACAAAGCTGGAAGGGACACTTCTCCCAACTGCCCTCATGCATGGCTCTAACACTGGATTTTAATATTCTAAAAGGAATGTTGAGATGGGGGATGGGAGTGCAACAGTGGAGTTTATGACCAAAAGGATAAACATCAACAGTTTTGTAAATCTTGTTCCCTCAATAGTGGAGAAAGTTGCCGCGGCACCTACACAGTGGCATTTGGAAACAGTGCAGTGTGATGGGTGATGCCAGAGAAGGTCATGTTGATGTTTGCATTTGGGCAGGACTGTACTAAGCACCCACTGTCCTGGTCGGGCTGCTCTGTCGGCACAAAGCTCCACCTCATTCCTTTCTCTCTTCACATTTCTAAGATTATGAATGAGGCCTGGGGTTTGCTGTCTTTTTTTGGAGAGGGAATCCTCCCAGGTGGTGTTCTCAGAGAGCCTGGGGTCTCCCTTGGTGCTACCCCACCAGCTGGGCTGGTGCTTCAGTGCTAGGGCCTGAGGCTGCAGCTTACTCAAGTGATCCAAGGACCTTGCCAGCAGTGTCAGGGGGTGTCAGGGCTACACTCTGTGAAACTTGGGAAACCTTGTGCTACTCGGGATAGAAACCAACCCCTGTTCTACCTCCCAGCCCATGGGGCTTGCCTAGAAGATGTATTCATGCTGCACTTTGAGGAACTTTGATTAATTTTTACCTCCCCAGAATGAGGCAAGGATCAGTGTGGGTGCACTTTACCTGACTCCACTTTGGGGTCATTGGTACTGCCTTTTTGTATTTTTATATACTGTAATTCTTAAACCATTCAAGTATTTCAGTGTTATTGTAGCAGCTCCTGCTACCACACCCTGAGTTTATGCAATTTTATCTGTTGATCAGCAGAAGTCAGCTAAAACTTATTAGTCTGCTCCTTTATTTCCCTGGGCTTGAAACTTTGTTTTGTTCCAGAGTTGTCTACCCTTTGTTCCAAACAACTCCCGTTTGTGCAGAGTGTATTCCCTACTGGAGAACTCTTTCCATCCAATAGCATTCCTTTCCACACAGGTTTGCTTCTGCCTGAAAGTCCAGAGAATGTTGTAGGGAATCACAGTGGTTCATCACCACTGTTTCTGTTGTCTGCTTTGACTTTTTGTTTTGGAGCTATATCTGGCAGTGCCCAGAGACCACTCCTTGGGATTGAACAGCATCAGCTACATGAAGCGCTTCCTTCCTTCCAGTATCTCTCATTACAATTTCTGTTTGTTTTTATCATCATTCCTTGGATCCTTCGTGGCTTCCCAAGGAAATGGAGACCAACACCTCATGACTTACAGGGACAAGAAGACTGCGTTCTCTTTCTGTTTCCTCACCTGGAGCTATGTACTTACATCACTTCACAGTAAAAGTTTGTTTAGGGGGTTACAACCGCTGTTGAGGGTGGAAGTTTGGGAACCACAGCTGCACAAGGACACTTGATGGTGCGGGGGGCTGGAGGGGTGCCGAATTCACTGTGGCATGTCCCTGACTTGTCCTTCAGGACAAGATCTCAAGCAGAATGTGCTGGTGTCCTGAAGTAAGAAAACCGGTTCATGCAGGAACACTGTGCAACCGAGGGTGTGGTTATAGGTCACTCCTTCATGGGTGACTGTTGCTATGCTTATTAATGAAAGTAAATTGACTCTCTTGTGTAATGCAGTTTTGGAGTGCCCATTGGTACACTTCACTATAGCATGCTCTTTCTCCGAATGTCAAACAAGCTTCAGGCAGACTAAGACCACTCTCTCAGTGCTTGGACTCTCTAGCTAACTCTGTGGTTTGCATTCACATTGATCTATTCTCTCACCATATGTTGTACAGCATGACTGAAAGGAAATGCGAGGAAACATAGAGAAAAGCACAGTGACAGACTGTGGGGCTTGGAGCCACCAGATTCTTACTGTCAGCAAGTATCCGTCCTGTAATTTCACAGACTCATTTCATCAAAAACACTTACACCTGAATGGTAGACTTTTCCTTTGAGAATTGAATGTGTGTGGTGATGATAGATAATACAGCAACTAACATTAATAGACTGTAGGATAACGTTGCTTTGTCCTTTCTCCCTTGCCAGAAGGAGCTTAGGTTTAACAGGTCACACCCATCAAAGTGTTCCTGAGTCACTTCCATTCTTTTATCTGTAGCCACTTCTCTATGCTCTCTTCCCCAAATCAGCTTATTCCCCTAACCAGTTTCTGTTAATGTGTAAGATCAGATCTTTTTAGGACACTGAACCTGTTTTATAAGTTAATATTGCCTTTCTCCTCTCCTTATGTCTTTTGAATAGTTTAAGGCAATGTCCTTTTGTACAGACAAAAAAAGACAATATTATGCTTTTGTAACTTGGGATTTAATTGGTTTTGAATATTATTCACTCTCGGGCATCTGTTTTCTTAACTTAAGCCTCAGTTGCCCTCACTTCCTAGCGCCCCCCAAAGCAGGGTCCCAATGAGGGACTGGATAGAACCAGGGCAAGCAGTAAGGTATGTGCTACCCTGGCATTGAGATGGGCCTGGCCAAGTGTCACAATTCTAAACTATAAGTTAAGAGTTTGATCATGGACAAATGCTGTCATGATTCAAAAGTAACGAGACTAGGACCCTGCTAGGGATAGGAAAGACTAATTTGGCCTGAGCACTGTAGTCTGAGATTGGGATGATGCCAGGAGAGCAATTCTATAAGTTTAATGCATCTCTTACCGTGTCCATACAAAGTGATTAATATTATGAATGCTTATATGTTTGCTGGACAAGGAGAGGAGAAATACACCCATGGGATTTCTGCTGAAAAAAAAATCTGTCCTAGAAGCAGCATTCCCTGAGGGAAAGAACTTTAACCCTATGGATTGTTACCATACCTATGTGTAAGCCCAGCCCCTCATGGTTTTGGGATTTGACTAGACTGTAAGAGTGGGCTGGGAGATCAAGATTCAGAGCCAGAGCCAGGAAAGAGGGGTTTCAGGATGGTGCCCAGGAGAGAAGAAGAGAGAGAGAGACAGGAGTGAATGGGAATGAGAATAGAATAAATGGCATCTGATCAATCAACCAGCTTGGCCCTTACTTCCTCTGCCGTCTGCCCCATGGCCTGGACCGCCCCAGCTGGGGGAGTGGCCCAGGCCCCCCAGAACCTGGGCCGCCAGGGAAGAGCTGTTGGGGCCACCCCCTGGCTGCCCTCGGAGTTTTTTTTAAAATAGACCATTTGTACGCCATCCACATTATATTAGGTACTTGAAATAAACTTTGTCCACCATGATAACAGTGCCTCTGGGAAAGATGTGTTTATACTCACCGTTTTCCATGCAAGAAAACTGAAGGTGGCTGAGGCCATAGAACTTTCTAATGTTGCATGAACAATATTTAGCCAGCATTCTGGCTCAAAAGCTTATCTTTTTTATCAGACTGAAAATTAAGGGAAGATGAACACACTCTAATCTTATGATCTGTATTAGTATGAAAAGCAAGAGCCCCTGTCATTCTACACTGCCATTAAACATGGTGAGAATATTAAATTAGTGCTAATATTTAAGAAAATTTTGGCAGTTTCCTATAAAACCGATTGTGTTCCAGCAATGCAACTTACAGGTAAGCCCTAATATGCCTAAAAAGAACTCTTAAGGGGAAGTTCAGGGAGGAATTCTGTGTATAGTAGCGAGACAGTTCAGGAATTCTAAAATTGATTAACCATGCCGGCTGCGATAGCACAGCGGTAGGGTGTTTGCCTTGCACACAGCCAACATGGCCGACCCGAGTTCGATTTCTCCACCCCTCTCGGAGAGCCCAGCAAGCTACCGAGAGTATTCGATATGCCAGACACAGTAACAACAAAGTCTCCAA
>JAOXYA010479518.1:0-16521 GCA_028565675.1 Sorex palustris | reverse complement strand
TAAACTATGCAAAAGACATAACTTACAATACAAGTTCAGTGTCCTTAGAAGGATCTGATCTTACAAGCTAACAGAATATGATTAGGGAGAAAACGTGATTAACTGACTGGGGAGGAGAGCATAGAGAAGAGTTTCCAGATAAACAGAGGAAAGGGAGTGACTCGGGAGCACTGTGATGGGTGTAACCCAATAAACCTAAGCTCCCCGTGGCAAGTGAGAAAGGACAAACCAATGTTATCTTACAGAAGCAACTATAGAGCCGGAGAAGATTTTTCTTTTTTACCTTTGTTTATCCACTGGGCACTGGCAAGCCAGCCACGCATCCATCCATGCAAGCATGCATGTATCCATTCATTCTTATGTATATCGATCCACGCATGCATGTATTCATGCATGCATGCATCTAACCATTCTTACACATACCCATCCATGCATCCATCCATGCATCCATCTATCCATACCCCCCCAGCATTCTTTGAAATCTGTATTGAGTCACTGTGATTTGTAATATTGTCAATAGATAGTTCTGTGCATACATCGTTCCAGCATCACACCCGCCATCATACCCACTCCCTCCACCAAGGTCTCAAAGGCCCTTTCTGATCCCCCTCTCCCCATTAATTCAGTTCTATGGGCCAGTTCAGCAGTTTTGTTGCCTTTGACTATCTGTTGCTCCCTTGCTGTGTGTCTTTAAATCTCACAGATTAGAGAGATCATTCTGTATCTAACCCTTTCCCTTTGAGTTCACCTAGCAGGATACTCCAGAGTTCCACTCACGTAAGTGACAAACTGCATGCTTTTGTCCTTGTTTAGAGCTGCATAGTATCCCTGTGTGTGTGTGTGTGTGTTCTACAACTTCTTTATTGCTTGTCCAATTTTAAAACTTTGAGACTGCAGGGGAGAAACTGGGCATTCTTCAATAACAACAAAAAGGCCCAAAAGAAAAGAGGGTAGAAAGAGACAGATCAACTATTATCTGGAAACCAAAGAGGCAGAATAGAAATGAGGAGACAGAAACTCATCCAAGAAAGAGAGGACTTCTGATTGAAGGGAGTTGGGCTGGTCTGGAAACAAAAAGGGAATGGCATCTACTCACAAGAGAAACCACGGGCACCTTTTTCAGATGGAAAGGGACAGGTTCCAAGCAAATGCTGGGGGGCACTGGGAGCCAGGGCTCACGGGACGGAGTGTAGGAGACTCAGGAGAGAGCAGAGCTCACCCCACCCCGAGTAAGGCCTGAAGCCTGGCACGACAGCACATCCTTGGGGCTGAGGGAGGATGAATGAGCAGTTGTGGGGGAGAGAAGGGAAATCAGAAAACACGGTTAACAGGTGGCTTAATGCCACAGAACTATGCTGAATGCAGCAAGGCCAATAGTATCAACGACTTATCCAGGTCAGACTGAACCCCAGTATTTCATGTAACTGAATCACGACAGCCTTATGTCATTCTGAACCCCTTTATTCTCTCGCAGGGCAGCTTCTAACCTGATAAGCAGAGACTACCCCCTTTCTCTCAGGAGAGGGAGCTGGCTGACGATCAAGCAGCGTTCCAGACGACTCTGGGCAAACCTAATAACTCAGGACCACGTTTGCTTCCTGTTCACCCTTGTCTCGGTGTCAGGCACTTGCTACTTCTGCCTCGTGCCAAAAGCTCAGCTGCACATGTCTGGAAGCCATGGGGTTCCCAGAGGCCCCTTCTTGGGGATCTCCTGTCTAGGAGTTGAAATATGACAGGAAACAGTGATGGGGGGGAGGGGCGTGAGCAAGCACCTGACTGGCTCCAGAGAGAGAGGAAAAGGTGACCACCAGTCCTCATGCAGGTGATGCTGTAAGTACCACACCATGGAAGGAAAAAGACTCCACTCTAAGGAAACTGTCAGTTTTTTTTTTGTATGTGTGTGTTCCTGCTTTGGGGTCATGCCCAGCAATTGCTCAGGGCTTACTCCTGGCTCTGCACCCAGGAATCACTCCTGGTGGGGCCCGGAGGACCCTGTGAACTGCCAGGGATGGAATCCAGGTCAGCGGTGTGCAAGGCAAGCACCTTTCCTGCTGTACTCCCTTTGGCCCTGAAAAAAGTGTGTTTTAATACACAGTATGGCAGAGGCACCCAATTACTTGAAACACAGCTACTGAAATAGGGCACAAAGACAAGCCCCCTGCAGGCACACCTGACTGGGCCACGTGACTGATCAAGACAGGACTGACAGCACCTGGGATGGTTGGTTCATTTTCTGCTTCCCAGAGAGAAAATCTCGAAAGCCAAGTTCTCAGTATTCAGTGGCAGGGAGAGAGTCTGGGGGCCGCACAGTTCGGAGGCCGCTCTTCACTAATGTCAGCCAAATCTGTACCCGATGTCCTCAAACGCACTCTGTCTGGACAACCGGCTGCCGCAGAAACGGGGAAGAGACAAAATCTTGGGAACTTGTTTCTTATGCAGACGCTGGCCTCCTCTGGGTCCTACATTCTCTGCATCCTTATTTTGGAGGACACTTACAATCCCCCAATTCCTGAGTCTTATCTGTGGGGGTGGGGGCTATCCAGAGGCACAAATTATCCTTCTTTGGGACTTCTCACATCATTGGCTTAGGATTCAGCGGTTTCGGCACTGTTCAATCAATGAGTTTTTCTCCTGCTTTCTTTCTTACAAATCTGATTCTTTCCCTCTCTTCCCCGAAGTCCCCACCCATTCCATTCCTTCACTCATTTGTGGAGCAGGATGTAGTGGGGAAGCAACAGTGAACATATGACAAGTTCCAGGAGTTTCCAGTAATACACTGAGAAAGAAGGAAAAGACTTCAAGGCTTAAAGTGAATTTCTTGAAACGTTATCTATTCTAACTATGGTTTTCCTGCATAATTGCCCACTGATAGCCATCGCAGATTTGTAAAGGAAGACTATTTCCAAGGAACTCTTCACTCTGTTCGCCTGTAACATGGCATAGTAGAGGTGATCAGGAAATAACGACTAAAATACAACTTGGATAAATACAGATAGGAAAAGCAATCAGAACCATTAGCTTTTCATAATTTCCAGGCTAACCAGAGACTGATTTGATTATACTGCAATAAGTAAGCAGAAGTAGATATGCCTGATTTGGAACACATACATGACGTGTTCTATAAGAACAAAGTCCTTTACCACTTTTACAGATTCTATACTTTACAACAATAATTTCTTTTTTAAGTGGGGTGACATGCTATGGTACTCAGGGGCTTCTCCTTGATATGTACTCAGGGGTCACTACTTACTCTATGTTCAAGGAACCGTCTGTGGTGCTGGGGAATTGACCTGTGGTCGGTTGCATAAGGGAAGTGTCTTCACCCCTGGACTATCTCTCTGGTCTATGCCAAGACTTTCTTAGAAATGAGCTGACACTCAAACCTAGCTATTTTGAAATCACCAGGAATGTAATATATAATTATTAAAATTGTTTTATAAAGAGCATTAATTAGAAGTCGGAGGTGCACAACTTTAAATATCATTAAATACATTTTAATACCAAAGAAGTCCTAATCAAGGCTGAAAATGCAGAGCCTTCGCATCTAAAATTTGCACATTCTTTATTACATTTTAGTTTCACAGAGCAAAAAACCAGCAAGATCATGTGAAAATTGGGCAGAGTGATTGCTGCCATACAGTGAAAGGGTCTTCACTCTCCAGATCACTCCACAGACACAATGCAAAATACTGGGGCTTTGTTTCATGTTTCTCTACCAGTTACTACATGGGCATATTCTATCGACTGTCTAAAATGCGTCAGCTATATTTTATAGGGCAATTACTCTTTTGTTTTAAGCTGGGAGATTCTTCTGATGTATCCATCAAAGGTCCGCTGTAATTCAAATAGGACAATTATGTGACAATTTTAAACCAAAAACCTTTTCAGTCATTCATGTCAAAACCTTCCTCTGGGCAAATCGGCTCCCAAACCCATCATCTATACGATAGCATCTGGTGCTGTGATGATTCTGTGGGCTCTTAGATTCTGCAGGTCATCAGTATTTACATTCAATCATTATTAACTTTAAACGAACAGGTAATACTCACTTCATCGGCTACAAACTCCTTGCTCAGACCAAAATCGGTCAGCACCACATGGCCATTAGAATCAAGGAGAATATTCTCAAGCTTAATGTCACGGTATATAATCCCCAACTGTAAAAGCAAACAGATATGCATTTAAAAACAGTAATTTCCCCCAAAGTAAACTAAGAAAGTCTTATCCATCTTAAATCAGGGTCGGAGCAAGACATCAGTGGGCTGCATATAAGCTTTGCATGCAGGAGGCTCAGGTTCGATTTCTGATACCAAAAGGTTCCCTCAGTAGAGCTAGGAGAACCCCCTCCCCCAAGCACATCTGGGGTACGCCCCCACCCCTGAAAGGCCAAAGAAAATATTCAAAATAGATATTCACATATATACATATTATATATATGAGATATATATATATTTAGTACTTTAAAATGAAATAATGCATACTTACTAGATACTTTGTCTAGCTTTAAGCACATCCTAACTCTGTTTTATCTTTTATGTATTTACCTAGCATCCAGCACAATCTGTCAAATAAAAGGCTTTCCCAGTAACAGGCTCGTAAGTATAAAGGTTAAAGGTGATTTGGTAATTTCAGTTTCTCTGTTTTGGGGGAGCTATACCCAGCAATGCTTAGGTGCCCAGGGGCCACTCCCGGTGGTACTTGGCCCTAACAGTTAGGTGCCTGGGTCTCTGGGGCTGAGCCACCCAGGTTATGCCCACCTACGCTCAGGGGACCATACGGTGCCAGGGATCAAACTTGGGGTCCTTCACAGGACGGACGTACACTCTACTTTTTTGGAATAGCTCACCAGCCCCAACAATTTTTTTTTTTGTTGTTGTTCTTCTTTAGTGCTAAATGCACAAAGTGACTCCATTAGATAACACTTATCTATCCTGCCATTTGTTTTACATGTTAAGTTTCATAGAGAAGCCGGAAAGTAGAGAGAGAGTATTGGGGAAATTGCCTACCATGGAGGCAGGGTGAGGACTGGGATGGGGTGGGGTTGATATACTGGGGACACTGGTGGTGGAAAGTATGCACTGGTGGAGGGAAGGGTGTTTGATCATTGTACAGCTGAATCTCGAAGATGAAAGCTTTGTATCTGTATCTCATGGTGATTCAATAAAAAAAATCAATGTGGAGTTCATGCCCAATTCAATCAGCCTAATCAATGGCTGAATAAATAGCAATAGTCCTGTATTTAAAAAAAATAGTTTCAGAGCGAAATTCTACAGGCACTAGAGTAACATGAATAAATTATTTCATACGCTCTGCTCTCTTGATACGTGTGTTCTCCAGGCCCCAGACCCTGGGCTGGTCTGTGGGTGAAGAAATGTTGGAAAAAGTCTACCTCCTTAGCTACTACTTCTGTGGACTGATATGCAGGGCAGGTGCTGGTCCATAGATACAAACAGGTTAAAGAACACTGTGCTAGATTCGATGCTTTTCTTTTGGCTTTGTTTCGGGGGCCACACCTGGTGGTACACCAGGTCTCCTGGCTCTGTGCTCAGGATTCCCTCCCCACGGTGCTGGGTGATCATGTGGTTCTGGGGGTCAAACATGGCCCTCTCACGTGCAAAGCACGTGCTCTCATGTCTTGAGTTATCTCCCCGCCCCTTAATCAAATGTCTCTGAACTTCCAAGCACTGCACTAGTTATTTGAGAGAGCAGATTCTTAGTAATGTTTTGAAATTGAAGCTAAAAGGAAGAATACTAGGGAATTTTCCTCCAGGAATTTCAGTGTTCCACAAGAAAGAGAGAAAAAGACAACAGCATTTACATTTTTAGAGAGGCCAGCAACTCTATTCTGACAGAGCAGGCATTTGGCTTGCAGTTTTTAGGAATAAGCACTGCAAAAAAAAAAAAAATTTTGATTCCTCCGCCCCTCTGGGAGAGCCCAGCAATCTACCGAGAGCATCTCGCCAGCACAGCAAAGCTTGGCAAGCTACCCGTGATGTATTCGATATGCCAAATACAGTAACAACAAAGTCTCACAATGGAGACGTTACTGGGCCCACTCGAGCAAATCGATGAATTCGGGAGGGTAGTGCTACAGTGCTATTTTGCTATCGTTTAGGAGCTTGGCCCGACTTCCAAAGCAGGTAGAGGGCACTGTGGGAGTAAGTGAGCAAAGAGAGAGATAAAAGAGAGAGAAAGGGCCCCGAGAAGCACATTCTTGGTTCAGGGATTCTTCTGGTTCAGTTTGGCAGGGGGGAGATGCAGAGCGGTACTAAAACACACCAAACGTTTGGACCAGAGCGATAGTCCAGCGGGTATGGCGTTTGCCATATGGCAGTGCAGAGCCAGGAGGAACCCTTGAGCATTGCTGGGCGTGACCCAAAAAGAGAAAGAAAAGAAAGAAAGAGAGAGAAAGAAAGAGAAAGAGAGAAAGAAAGAGAGAGAAAGAGGGAAAGAGAGAAAGAAAGAGAAAGAAAAGAGAGAAAGAAAAAGAAAGAGAAAGAGAAAGAAAAAGGAAGGGAGAGAGGAAGAAAGAGAAAGAGGGAAGGAAGAAAGAAACAGAAAAACAAACCTTTGCTTCTGATTAAGAGTATTTATTGCTTACCCAGCACACCTGGGTGAGGCGTTTGCCTTACACAGGGCCAAACCCCAGCTTCCCATATGGTCCCCTGAGCACCACCAGGAGTAATTCCTGAGTGCAAAGCCCGGAGGAACCCCTGAGCATCAACGGGTGTGATCCAAGAAGAAAAGAAAAATAAATAAAAAATAATTCTTCCCCTGGGTAGAATAGTCCTCTGGGTAGGGCAATGGTCAGGTCTTGCACACAGCTTAGCTGTAGTTCCATCCTTGGCTTTCTATATGGTCCCCTAAGCCCCATCAGTAGCTCAGGAGTAACCCCTGGGCATTGCCGAACCAAAACTACTTGTAATGATGAAAATTTACTCTGCAAGTTTGGGTTTGCTGGTTTTTTTTTTTTTTTTTTTTTGCTCTTTTGGGGTCACATCCTGCAATGCACAGGGGTTACTCCTGGCTCTGCACTCTAAAATCACTCCTGGCGGTGCTCAGGGGATCATATGGGATGCTGGGAATCGAACCTGGGTCGGCTGTGTGACTCTCCAGCCCGGGTTTGCTGTTTTGTTGGAGAGGGTTTGGGTCACACCCGGAGATGCTCTGGGGTTCCTTCTTCCTGCCTCTGCACTCAGGAATGAAGTTTGATTGATGCTTGCTGCTCTGGGGACTGTATGGAACGTGAGGGACCCCGGTGGGCAGGCAAGAGCATCCAAATTGCTGTTCTGTCTTGTCTGCCTCCTGCCTTGCCAGGAAAACTCTCCTGTAGAAATGTTAATAACCAAAGAAATGGCTATTTTGAGGAAACTGAAGAATAGGTCTGGGGAATTCTGGGTGAATTGCTATCCTATGGAAATCCTTGGCCCCCTTTGGAGGGCTGCTCTTTGGAAACTTTGCTCTAGGAAAGTTGCTAATTGCAAAGTCCCCACCTTTCTAAATTCTTTTCCTATCCTGGACCTTGCTACTTTGCAATCACACCCAGTCCCACCCAGCTCTGAGACTTTATCAGTTTAAAACCTTGTTCTCCTCGGGCCTCCTACTAGATTTTCTGACTAGCCCTTGAGGCATTGGTTTGATCCCTTTGGAAAATAATAATAATAATAAAGAACAAACTCAGGGTGGAGAGATTTTTCAAAAGATAGGATACCTCTTGGGAGTGGGGGGAGGGGGACAAATTAAACACTTCAGGGTGGGGGAGATAATATGAGCTCCTTCCCTGAATGATCCCAGGGCTGAGCCAGGCTTGAAAGAGAAGGGGCACCAAGAACCACGATCTTGATTCTTGGTTCAGGGATTCTTCTGGTTCAGTTTGGCAGGGAGGAGACCCCAAATCAGAAATAACAAAAAGCTTGAATTGCTGACTTCGACTTCCACTGCAATAATTTAGCATGCTGATTTTATTTATTTATTATTTTTGGGTCACACCCGGCGATGTACAGGGGTTACTCCTGGCTTTGCACTCAGGAGTCACTCCTGGCAGTGCTCAAGGGACCATATGGGATGCTGGGAATCAAACCTGGTCGGCTCCGGCCGCGTGCAAGGCAAATGCCCTACCCACTGCACTGTTACTCCAGCCCCAGCATGCCAAATTTTTGTTTATTTTTGCTTATTGGGTCACACCCGGTGATGCACAGGGATTACTCCTGGCTCATGCACTCAGGAATTCCTCCTGGCGGTGCTTGGGGGACCATAGGGGATGCTGGGAATCGAACCTGGGTTGGCCACGTGAGAGGCAAACGCCCTACCTGCTTTGCTATCTGTACTCCAGCCCCCACTCCAAATATTCTTACCGTACCTTGTCAACAGAATTTGGGGGTCATTTTTGAAAACAAATGGCTTGTCATCATAATGGATTCCCTCTTTGTGTGACGCTGGAGATCAAAATCAAGTCCCAGGGGCTGGAGTGATGGCACAGCGGGGAGGGCATTTGCCTTGCACGAGGTCGACCCAGGTTCGATTCCCAGCATCCCATATGGTCCCCTGAGTACCACCAGGGATAATCCTGAGTGCAGAGCTAGGAGTGACCCCTGTGCATTGCCGGGTGTGACCCAAAAAGAAAAGAAAAAAAACAAGTCCCGGACATGTCAGATACATAACCTGGTCACTGAGCCACATGACCTAAGTGGATTCTTTGGTGGTTTATTGGGGATGGGGGGCATCCTCACCTGTCAGTGCTCACAGCTTACTCCTGTCTCTGCTCAGGGATCACATCTAGTGGAGCTCAGGGGACCATACTGGGTGTCGGGAATTGAACTCGGGTCAGCAGTGTGCAAGGCAAGAGCCCTACCCACTGTAGGGTACTATAGCCTCGGCCCCCTGAGTGGATTCTTAACAGCACATTCCTAATAGGCTGCAGTAGATCATGTAGGTGAGATTTGTATCACCCCCACACTGCCCCAAGGAACTAATATAACCAGGGTTCACAAGCTAGCTAGTAGATGATTTGGTTTTTATTTTGGGGGAAGGGTTATACCCGGCAATGCCCAGGGGTTCCTCCTGGCTCTGCACTCGGGAATCACTCATCGTGGTGCTCGGGGGACCCTATGGGACACCAGAGATTGAACCCAGGTCTGTTGCATGTACTATCTCTCTGGCGATGATTTGGGATAACGGCATTCACACTCGTGATTCTTGATTTTTTTTTTTTTCACTTTTCAGATGCCTCTGCGGTTTTTGCAGAGAACTTGATCAGAAACCTTCGAAATTTGACTCTGGACTCTACCATCAAGCCCTCCTCACTTCCGTTGGATTATACCCCTCCACAGCAGCACCAAGACTGGAAAACGGGAGTGATCCGTAGGAAGAGGGGCATACGGACTTTGCTGAGTGTCCAGAAAAACCTGCAGGAACGGATGTTACGGTTCAGAAAACAATACATGCGCCAGTTTTACCTGGTATGTGAGTGCGGTGGGGTCAGCGGCCCTGGTGTAGGGACAGTGACCACAGAGCTCTGTGTTGGTCCATGGTTCCCAGGATTTCAATATTCTCAAGAGTTAGAAAGTATCAATAGTTTAGGGGCCAGAAAGATGGTGTAGCGGGTAGGGCTCATGCCTCGTGCGGATCCTATCCCGATTGGATCCCTGCAATCCCATAGGGTCCCCTGAGCACCACCAGGAGTGATTCCCGGGTACAGAGCCAGGAGTAAGTCCTGAGCATCCCCTGGTGTGGTCTCAAAAACAAAACTAAGAAGATATCAAAGTTAATTGGAAAGTAGCAAAGATAACTTCCTTATTGGGGAAGAACTTAGTTTAGGGACTGTTAAGAATGGCTCATTTTGGGGGGTTTATAGGAAAACTGGGTTCTTTGTGTTACTTGTTAAGTGACAAGGATGTAGAGAATGTGAGGGAATTTTTTTTGCTTATTTTTGGGTCACATCCAGCGATGCTCAGGGGTTACTCCTGGCTCTGCCTCTGCGCTCAGGAATTCCTCCTGGCAGTGCGTGGGGGACCATATGGGATGCTGGGGGTCGAACCTGGGTTGGCCACATGCAAGGCAAACGCTCTCCCCGATGTACCATCGCTCCGGCCTGTGAGAATGTGAGGATTTACAGAGCAGTCTAGCTAGTTAGAAGCTTTCAGTTTCTCTGACCATTTCCCCAGAAATTTTTATCTCCTGGTTTCCTGTGAGCCTAAGGTCTTCGGCAGAATCTATGATCTGAGGAAATTGTTAAATTCCCATGCTCAGAAAGAGCCCAGGTGGGGCTGGAACAATAGCACAGTGGAGAGGGCGTTTACCTTGCATGCAGCTAACCTGGGTTCAATCCCCAGCATCCCATATGGTCCCCTGAGCACTACCAGGAGTAATTCCTGAGTGCAGAGCCAGGAGTAATCCCTGAGCATTGCCAAGAGTGACCCAAAAAGCCAAAAAAAGAAGAAAAAGAGCCCAGGAATTTGCAGGGTTATTTTAAAATGTGGAATGGAGACTGAAAATTTGAGCTTCTAGCTGCAGCTGGCCAGGGGAAACGCTTTCCCATACTGCCTGCTCATGTGGGTTAAGAAGTAAA
Organism: Sorex palustris; assembly: GCA_028565675.1. Taxonomy (NCBI): domain Eukaryota; kingdom Metazoa; phylum Chordata; class Mammalia; order Eulipotyphla; family Soricidae; genus Sorex; species Sorex palustris. The sequence continues at coordinate 5,954 of JAOXYA010479518.1, read as the reverse complement.
CAGTGGACGGGGCTGGAGCAGCACAGCGGGTAGGGCATTTGTTTGCCTTGCACACGGCGGACCCGAGTTCGATTCCCAGCATCCCATATGGTCCCCCAAGCACCGGCAGGAGGAATTCCTGAGTTCAGAGCTTGGAGTAACCCCTGAGCATCGCCAGGTGTGACCCCAAAAGCACTGTAGCACTGTCCTCCCATTGTTCATCGATTAGCTCGAGCAGGCACCAGTAATATCTCCATTGTGAGACTTGTTACTGTTTTTGGCATATTGAATACGTCACAGGGAGCTTGCCAGGCTTTGCTGTGCGGATGTGACACTCTGAGTAGCTTGCCGGGCTCTCTTGAGAGGGGTGGAAGAACCGAACCGGGGTTGGCCTGGGCTGGCTGTGTGCAAGGCAAGCCTCCCTATCACTCCCGCCCCCAAAAGCAAAATAAATAAATGCTTCAATAATTTCTTTCTTTTTTTTTTTTAAAGAAGAAAACAGTGATGAGTAGCTATCCCAAATAGCGAATGGGGGTGGGACTTATTCTCCAGTTTCTTAGGGGAGATGTGTGACTAACTTTGTTTTCAATATCTGTATTTTTTTTCCCCCATGAAGCTTCAAGAAATGCGGAAGGAAGAAGCAGAGGTAAAAATATAACTTTTTTTTTTTTACGGTACTTGTGGGTTTGCATTTTGTGAAGATGATACTTGGGGGCCTGAACCTGCCAGGAGTGATCCCTGAGTATTGAGCCAGAGTATGCTCTGAGCACTGCCAGGTGTGTACCCCCCAAGATGTCACATCCAGCTGTGTTCACGAGGTTCCTGGCATTGAGTTCCTTGGAACTAAATGTGGTGTCAGGCAGTGGGGTTGATTTTTGCTGCATGCAAGACAAACGCTTCACCTGCTTCGCTATCTTTCCAGCCCCCATTTTTGTTTTTGTTTTGTTTTGTTTGGGGCCCACTCCTGGCTGGACCAGAGGCTATGCCACTGCATGCAAGGCCAGCACCCAAACTCCTGTACTATCCTCCCGCCGCATCTTTTTATTTTTTTTCCCAGCTTTTTGAGTCACACCCGGTGATGCACAGGGGTTACTTCTGGCTCATGCACTCAGGAATTACTCCTGTGTGCTTGGGGGCCCATATGGGATGCTGGGAATTGAACCTGGGTTGGCCATGTGCAAGGTAAACACCCTACCTGCTGTGCTATTACTCCAGCCCTCCATTTTTTCATTTTGTTGTCTTGGTCTTTGTTGTTTTGTAGGGAAGGAAAGAAATTGACTTCATTATTCTGAATGTAGGAGCTCTAGGGGGTAGAAAAAAACAACTTAGATTTGTACAATTTGTACTATTTGTTGTCTGTCTTGGTTTTTGGGGGACACAGCCAGCTGAGGTCAGGGCTTACTTTCTGATCTATGCCAGGTGGTGAACTAGGCTTGGGTGGGCCCCCTAACCCCATACTATCTCTGGATATATTTGTTGTGTTTTTGTCTTTTTTTCTGGGTCACACCCGGCGATGGCACAGGGGTTACTACTGGCTCAGTCCCCTGAACACAGTCACATGTGGCCCCCTACCACCAAAAAAGAAAATAACCCAACAGCCGAAAATAAGCTTCCCCCTCTCCAACCTATCTCTCACCCCAAATGCACTTTTTATTTTATTTTTATTTTTAGCAGCCTGCAACAAGAACGAGAGGCTTTCAGTGTACCTGTGATTACTGCAAGAACCGTGGGCAGCTTCCTGAGACGTCCAGCATGGAAAATACTAATGACATGGAATCCAATTAGGCATAATCTGATTCCTGCTGTCCTTTCTTGATAGTTATTTTAGCATCATTAGACAAGAGCTGCGGAAACGACTCCACGAGACAGCTGATTGTGATTGACAATATTTGTGGTAACCCCTAAGTTCTTCTATCATGTCTTTTGTTTGGTGACTCTTAAGTTCTCTGATGTCTTTTGTTTGGGGCCAAGTCCAGCATCGCTCAGGAGAAAGTGCTAGAATGTGCTAGGAAGAATGCCTGGTGGGACTCTGTGGACCATACGCAGGTGGGGATGGAACCCTGGTCTCCCACATGGCCAGTGAGTTGTCTCCCTGACCCCTTTTTCTTGTATCTCTTGCCCGTTTTTTGCTTGGGGCCACACGTGCAGTGCTTAGGGATCACTCCTGGCAGGGCTTAGAGTACCATATGAGGTGCTCTAGATAGACACAGTTTTTGATTTCTATTTTTCTTTTTGGGTCACACCAGTCAGGGGTTCCTCCTGGTTCTGCACTCAGGAATTATTCCTGGCAGTGCTTGGGGGGATCCTATAGGATGCCTGGGATCAAACCCGGGTCAGCCACTTGCACGGCAGACGCCCTACCTGCTGTGCTATTGCTCCAGCCCCTTTGATTTTTTTTTTTTTTAACAACGTGCTTTTATTATTAAGACTAGAGATGGTACTGACTGCATGGGAGCTGTTTGCACAGCATCACCTCCACAGTCTGGCATTGAAAGGCAAAACACAGCCCCTTCGCAGACAGACAGACAGCGCCCTGGATGAGTGAGTGAAGCGGAGCACTGTGTGTGCTGGTGTGAACAGCAGCGTGATCAGAGACAGCTCAGGAGAAGAGAGCGAGTTTATTTTGCTCAGTGCTGAGGACCCCAAGTTGAACGAGAAAGAGGCTTGGAGCCCCTTTTGCTGAGAGGGTCTCTTTCATCCTCTAAGAGGGGGCTACAGTCTACAGACATGGTTATCAGTGAAGCAGGGATGGGAAACAGGTAATAAAGCAAAAGAAAAGCTATCACTGCATCCTTCCCACATGGTGCGGCCTTCTGAGGCCACAAGGAAAACCAGTCAGTGTCGGTGTATCCGGCCCATTACTGCCGCCTTCACAAGACCCCTCCCGGCCACTCCCATCAACCTGGCGGGCCCTTACCTCAGTTGATTGGGGTCCTAAAGGAGAGCTTCTTCCTCCCTTGTTTAACCAACGGGTCAGTTTCAGTTTCCCAGTCCCCATAAACATTTTCTTGGTTCTCATTGCAGTTCCATAATTCTGCATACATGCAATTTCTTATTTGGAATTTCTTATTTGTCATTACCCAAAGGAGCATGACCTGCAGAGTCCTTAGGCCTCCTTCCCCATCCTTCTGGGCAGCCCACCATTACCCTGCCTGTCACTCTGGCCCCTTGAATCTCTTTTCTAACTTATAAATTAGAAAAAAAAAAATCTGTATAGCTTGAATAACTTCAATATACTTTTAAAATACTGCTTTTGTGAGTTTGGCTTTTGTGGCTCTTTAAGGGACATGACTGGCAATGTTTGGGTGCTATGCTCAGCTTGGAGTTTAGGGGTCACTTGTAACAGCTCAGGATTTTTGTGTTTTTTTTGGGGGGGGGGTCATACCCTGCGATGCTCAGGGGTTTCTCCTTGCTCTGCACTCAGGAATGATTACTGGCGGTGCTCAGGGGACCCTAGTGGATGCTGGGGGTTGAACCTGAATCAATTGAATGCCAGGTAGATGCCCTCCCCACTGTACTATAGTCTGGGCCCCAGCCTGTTGAGCTCACTTCTGCCCACACTATACTTCAGTTCCAGTTTTTGTTGTAATCCTTAGCAGCACACACCAGTCTGGAGAATGCCCTGGTTGCTTGCAAAGGTGAAGTGAATGTAGATAGAATATGGGTGATTGGGTGGGCCATCAATAATCCATCAGTAGCAGCATGCATTTATGTGATGTTCTGGCTTCCAAAACTTTTCAATGTTTGCATCTTCAGTAGCAGATGCCATGTGTAAAGGATGTTATTAAAGTTTGGATGCTTTGGAACCCCTCTAAGACTTGTTCTTTGTCATTCGTTCTTGTAGGATAGCTTTTGCTAGCTTTGTGTTCAATGACATTCATTCTTGTAGGATAGCTTTTGCTTGCTTTGTGTTCAATGAACAGGAATTGGCCCTCTCAGATTCTGGGGGTACAAATAGTTGGCATTCTTGTCTTTCTTCATGTGCTTTTGGGGTGGGTTTGGGTCACACCTGGCAATACTCAGGGGTTACTCCTGGCTCTGCACTCAGGAATTATTCCTGGCAGTGCTCGTGGGATCATATGGGAGACCCGGGGCTAGAACTGGTGGTGTGCAAGGCAAGTGCTTTCTCTAGCCTTGGTATTCTCTTCTGTGAAAAGTGACTTCCTATGTTTGGGTCAAATTTAAAAAAAAAAGCACACTGGGGGTATGGGCAGGAGTGATAGCATAGCGGGTAGGGTGTTTGCCTTGCACGCAGCCAACCCAAGTTCTCCGATTCCCAGGATCCCGTATGGTCCCCCGAGCACCGCCAGGAGTAATTCCTGAGTGCACAAGCCAGGAATAACGCCTATGCATCGCCAGGTGTGACCCAAAAAGCAAAAAAAAAAAAACCAAACACACTGGAACTGGAGCAATAGCACAACAGGTACGGCGTTTGCCTTGCATGCGGTCAATCCCTGTTCCATCCCCAGCATGCCCATATCGTCCCCTGAGCACCGCCAGGAGTAATTTCTCAGTGCAATCACCAGCAGGAACCCCTGAGCATCTCCAGTGTGACCCAAAAAACCAAAGAGAAAGAGGAGAGAGAACATGGGCTTCTCCAGAGTGGAATGGGAGTCCCAGAACACATCCTAACATTAGGTAATTAAGTATACACATCTCAAGAAGGGAGATGTGTACAATACACATTCTCAGGCACTGCATGTGCTAAGAATTTTTTTTATCCCTCCTCACTCAGATCTGAATGACAGGTTATTCAACTAGTAAGCTGTTAACCAACAAATGAACTAACCAATTAATTAGTAATAAAAAGAAAACCCTTGGGGCTGGAGCAATAGCACAGGGGGTAGGGCATTTGCCTTGCACGCGGCCAACCCGGGTTTGATTCCCAGCATCCCATATGGTCCCCTGAACATTGCTGGGAGTGATTCCTGAGTGCAGAGCCAGGAGTAACTCCCCTGAGCATCGCTGGGTGTGACCCAAAATGCAAAAAAATAAATAATAAAAAATGATGTAACTTGAACATTATTTCCAGAGCTACATCCAAAGTACAAGGATATTTTGTTTTGGGGGCATCCCTGGCAATGCCCAGGAGCTTCTCCTAATGATTCTTGGAGATGCAGGGATTGAACCCTGGTTGGCCACATGCAAGGCAAACACCTTCCCTGCTGTATTATCTCTGACCCCCCAAAACACAAGGATTTATTAAATATATAATTCAAACATAGCAACACTAATATAACAGCCACCAACTTGGTGTTTGGCTTTTGTTTTTTTTTTTTTGCGGGGGGGGGAGGGTCACACCCGGCAATGCTCACTCCTGGCTCTGCTCGGGAATTATTCCTGGCAGTGCTCTGGGGACCCAATAGAACCCAGCTTGGCTGTGGGCAAGGCAGATGTCCTACCTGCTGTACAATCATCCTGGATATAAACAAACCCTGTGTCACAGACACTTAGTCATTGACCCTGGGGGGGGGGTTCTGGTTGGGCAGCAGTGAGGGGAGAAGGCGGAGTACCCAGTCACCCCAACTTGTCACCATCTTCTAAAATGTAGGCGAGGAAGTGATGTTCCTTTTCCAGGCAGCAGATGGAGCCACTGGGACACATAGAACTTGCTGGAGAATAAACTAAATGCTTTAGTGATTAATCTGCTGTGCTGATGGGAATCAGCGAAATTCCTAACACATAATGCCTCTTCCCCCCCCCCCTTTTTGGGCCACACCCAGCAATGTACAGGGGTTACTATTACTCCTGGCGGTGCTTGGGAATTACTCCATATGGGATGCTGGGAATCGAACCCGGGTCTGCCTCATGCAAGGCAGGTGCCCTCCCCCCCGCTGTGCTATCGCTCCAGCCTCCGAATAATGACTCTTCCCTGGTCAGTTCTTTTTTTTATATATATATTATTATTATTATTAGTGAAACACCATGAGGTACAGTTGTAGATTTACAGTTTTTTGTGCTTGGGTTTCGATTAT
>JAOXYA010479511.1:0-16521 GCA_028565675.1 Sorex palustris | reverse complement strand
CGCACTGGTGGAGGGATGGGTGTTTGACCATTGTATAATTGAAACCCAAGCACAAAAATATGTAAGTCTGGAAAAAAGAATAAAATAAAATGGTTAAAAAAAAAGATATAGATGATGAGGGGTTTATCTCATCTCCAATCTCAGAGGATCCCAACTGATAAAATTCAGAAAGGATAAAATCCAGATGTAGAAATATCTGGGGAGGAATTACACAGGACTTAAGAGGTTGGCTTCCTAAACTAGACCCCTGTCAGCATGAGTTTGTCCCTGGTCTGTGTGACATTACAACAGGCATGGCCTTTGAGGGTTATGAGAGGGACTTACTCAATCCCAGGGAACCAGGAAGGGATCAAAGATGGTACAAACATGAAGGCACAGCCTGTGTGGCTGGAGCCCTTGCAGCACCCAAATAAAGCACCAGGTTAGCTTTCGGCATTTCCTCTAAAAGAATCGCACCATGGAAGGAATGAAAAGGTTGAATGTTATTTTAATTGAATTTGTTTTCAATTTATTTTCAGCTGTCTAGGGAAAAACCTTTCCTACTCACATCATTTGATTCCTTTTTTACTTCGTGTCCATTATCCTCATAATGAGCTTTTAACGCGTTAATGTGCCCTGCTTGCTGAACGGTGAGTCACTTTGGTCAAATCAATAAATTGCAAAAGCATAAAAATATGCCAAAATGGGGCTGGAGAGATAGTACAATGGGTAAGGCATTTGCCTGGAATGTGGCCAACATGGGTTCTATTCCTGGAACCATATATGGGGTCCTGATCACAGAGCTAGAAGAAAATCCTTAACATAATGGGGTGTGGCCCCAAAACTATAGCAACAAGTGAGATAAGGCCCGAACCAGTATCTTAATTTAACATGTGCATGAAATGCCATCTTGTTATTTGCTCCAGAGTATCAAGGCAGTATCATAAATTCTGCTGCTTTGCAAAGTTCAGCTCCCAAGTCCCTGGAGCCAGCAGAGCTGAATGCTGGAGCACCCGGGAAGCTCCTTTATGAGGTCTGGCATGCATCTCAGGCCTCACACCTGCAATTCATTCTAGTATAGTCTGTGTGTGGTCATTACTCTTTTCCTTTTGTTTTTTGAAACAAACCTAGCTGTGCCCATGTCTTACTCCTTGCTTTGTGCTCAGGGGACAATATAAGGTGCCAGTCATTTGATGAGGGTCAGATGCACAGAAAGCATGTACCTTACAGCTGTTCTATAGCTGTGGCCTCCAGATAGCTTTGCCAAATGTATTTATGATGAAGGGAGATATCTCAATGCAAACTTATATGGAAAAAAATTTGAGGAACAAGGGAAGAAGAATGACATTTTAGTCCATCACAACTTCAACTCCTATACCATCACAACTACAATTCAGAGGACATCTTAGCTTGTCCTGAAGTGCCAAGTTGGACTTACCAAATGTTAAATTGCTTCTCTAATTACAAGGTAGAAATTTCTTGAGGATAGGGGGCTAGCAGTCTTCTTGATTCTAACAAGGAAGATTTTCTCTGGCACCTAAGGAGGCAGAGAGGGGAATAGATTGTATTATTAATCTTAGAACTAAAAACAGTTAATTCGCATGGAGCTTCTTGGTGGTTCACCTCCACCAGGAGTCTGACCTAAATTAGTTAAAAAGTTTGTGGTAATCTAGTGTGGGTGTTCCCTAATTGTGTTCCAAAGAATACTGGTTATCTGAAGCAAACATTCCAAGGAAAAATGTATTCTTCAGTAAAGGAACTAACAGAATCTCTATACACTTAATTTCTCTCTTTGACAATTCAAAGTGCATTTGCAACATAGTCTGAGAAGTCCTTTAGCACACACTCTGCTTCTTAAAAATAATTTAAAAACTTATTTCAATGGGACAGCAGCAAAGTATGTAATAAAAGAATCACTTCAGGAATACTTACCCTGCATGTATTCTCATGTAACACAAAACACCTATCATTCTCTTAGTCAAAGAGAATGATACTGTTACTGTGGCCTCTGTCTTTCCTCATGTGGAACATGAGAACCTTTGGAGAAAATTTCAGGCATATTCATCCACAACGTAGTATTCAGTAACTGAGTGTGAAAAGAACAGAAGTTTTTTAGCACTCATGGCTAATAAAGAACACCGAGTTTAAGCAAAAGGTGCTTACTGGAAGGAAATGGGAAAAGTTCATGTTCTGGACAAGTAGATTGTCCAGAACAAGTAGATTGTCCAGGAAGGCAAGAATCAGGGAGGGTGAGGGGGACTCCAGAGACTCAAACGTCCCCATGTCCCTTTTTCCTACCCTGCACCCTCTTTTCTGGCTGCTTTGTAGTTTTACTTCTTTCAGCATGTTGGTTTTGTTTACCCAATCAATTTCTTCAGTTTTTGTTCTGTACTTTGGGCCATGGCCAGCAATGCTGAGAGTTTACTCCTAGCTCTGGTGCTCAGGGGACAATATGTGGTGCTGGGTACTGAACCTGGGTCAGCATGTGATAGATAAGTGACTCACCCCCAGGAAGCTATATCTGAGTCCCAATCATTTTTTGCTTTCTTTCCTCTTTATCTTTCTTTTCTTCCCTTTCATTTCTATGTTTCCTTCCCTTATTTCTTTCCATCCTTCCAACCCGAGCAGTGCTCTGGTCTTACTTCTGGCTCCTTCTTCAGACATCACTTCTGGCATTATTCCAAGGATCAAACCAGAGTTGGCCATGAGCAAGGCAAGTTCCTTAACCCTTGTACTGGCTCCAGGCCCCAATCACCAGTTCTTATTTTTTCCCTTTTTTGGGGGAAGAGTGTTTGGGCCACTTCCCGGTGGTGCTCGGGGCTTACTCTCCTGGCTCTGCACTTAGAGATTACTCCTAATAGAGCTCAGGGATTCCAGAATGGTGTTGGGGATCAAAGCAGGGTCAACTGTGTGCAAGGTAAGAGCCCTACCAGCTGTATTTTTGCTTTATCCATTAATTTTTTAAATTTTAATTTATAAGATCTGAAGAGCGATAGCACAGCAAGTAGGGCATTTGCCTTGCACATGGCTGACCTGGGTTAGATTCCTCCATCTCTCTTGGAGAGCCCAGCAAGCTACCAAGAGTATCCTGGCCACACAGCAGAGTCTGGCAAGCTCCCCATGGCATATTCAATATGCCAAAAACAGTAAAAATAATGGGTCTCATTTCCCTGACCCTAAAAGAGCCTCCAATGTGGCACCATGAGGAAGGACAAGTAAAGAAAGGCTGCTAAAATCTTAGGGGTAGGACGAATTGAGACATTACTGGCACCTGCTCGAACAAATCTATGAACAACAGGATGGCTGTAATACAGTGATACAGTTGACATAGGTATATATGCATATATAGGTATAGACATATATAATATAGGTACAGAGATAGCTATATGGAGATAGAGATACAATTTTTTTCTGGAGGCCTTTGGCCAATCAAAATAGATGTAGCTGCTTTGTGTCATTATAAGCAGGAGTGTTTGGAATGTAATTTTTTTTAAGCGCGCATGCATGTGTGTATGTGTGTGTGTGTGTGTGTGTGTGTGTGTGTGTGGTTGCTGTGCCCGGTGATGTACAGGGGTTACTCCTAGTTCTGCTTAGGGATCACTCCTGGAAATGCTCAGGGACCATATGGGATGCCAGGGATTAAACCTGGATTGGTGCTGTGCAAGGCAAGCACCTTACCCAGTGGAATACCTCTCTAGCCCATTGGAGTGTAATTTTTGAGTCTATGCTTTCCACAATATTCTTTTTTCCCCCAAAAAACACATGATACAAATTGATATAAACTAGGCTAGAAAACAAAAATGAGGAGAGTAAATTATGGTCACATACGGGCCACCTACTGAAGAGCTTGCTTCCTTTATACTCTCTTCTCAGAAAAATTCACCTCTTCTTACACCAGCTGAATCTATTCCTCTCACCCAGAAGACTGTTTGAAATGTCTTCATGGTAATCTCAACGTAGATAGGCATTGAAATGATTTTCACGTGGACACTTTCAAGTCATATACTAGTTTCCTGAAATATGTAATATTGGAACTATAGTACAACATGTAGGGTGCCTGCCTCACATGTGGCCCACCTGGGTTCAATCTCTGGCACCCCAAATGGTCCCTGAGCCAACCACAAGTAAACCTTCAGAGCAGAGCCAGGACTAATCCCTGAGCACTGCCATATGCAGTCTTAAAACCAAAAACCAAGCAAACAAAAACAGTATCATGTGTGCTTGCTCCTTATTAAAAGAGATTTCACATTTTCTTATCTGTGGCATTTCATAGTTATAGTTGACTTGAATAACTCAAGGATTAGGGACTCAGACCATATAACACTTACATTTATCCCTTCTTTTACTTGGGTTCTGCATCTGTGGATTCAACCAATGGACATATGTAGTTGGTTGAATTCCCCCAGGTAGAATCCATGAATAGAAAAAAGTATATTCACATAAGAGTGGGTCCATATAGTTCAAACCTGTTTGAATCAAGTTATGATCTGTTATGCATCCACCTTTCAGATAAATTTTAAGAGAGACATGGAATTTTAGTCAAGAGTAACTGTGAAGATAGTGAGCTTAGAATAAAAGATAAGTAGCTTGAAAGTAAAAAAAAAATTCAGAATCCTGCTTTAGAGAAATTGTTAAAAGACTTCTCAAAAAACACAATCCACATGAGAATGAGTCATCTGTCTATAAGACATAATTAGAGCAGAGTCAGTGTTTGCTTTGCAGTTTTTAATTTCTCACTAGCAAGCTGTATATCCTTGAGAAAGTGATTTGTCTGTACCCCAATTCCTCATCTTTTAAGTGGGAATATTTGTCTTGCTCACTAGAGTGAACATTATGCTGTACTCTTCAAGTTCCTTTTAACTGAAAAACTGGTTTCCCATAGGTATGGGTTATAACAGTTGGCACAGAGCCTGGAGCTGATGACTGATTTCACAGCAAGAGCAGCTTCACTCAAGTTCAGCCCCTTCCTAGGCTGGCTCTCATCCAAGGTTTTACTCCATGTGGTATAGATCTGACCACCGTGAGCCAACTCAACACAACTCGGAAATTGTCTTGAGAAGTTGTCTCATTCCATCTTGAGATCTCCAGGAGCAGACAGCCATGTCTGTCATTGGACCAGTATCATAGTTCAGTTTTTCCACCTCTGTCCACCTCTGTTTCCTTCCTTTCTTCAGATCCTGATACCAAGAATAATTTACAGCTGCATGACACCTCCTAATTCCTCAATTCTGAAATTCCAGTAGAAGCATTCCAAATTAGATGGGAAAGTAACATAAAAACCAACTAAACTAAACAAACAAAAACAATAACACAGAAGGCTCAACTAGAAACTGACAGCTTAGTAAATTCTTAGACAAGAACTTAACCTCATATTGAGAGATAACAATTTTCACATTTAAAAACATTGATTTTTTATACTTTTGATTTTAATATTAGAGTTCTGTTATCTAACCAGTTTCAAGTCCAGAATTGTATCAACGGTTGTAACTTTTGTTGCCTTGTAGCACTGTAGCACTGTCCTCCCTGTTGTTCATTGATTTGCTCCAGGGGGCCCAGTAACATCTTCATTTTGAGACTTATTGTTACTGTGTTTGGCATATTGAATATGTCACGGGTAGCTTTCCAGGATTTGCTGTGCCAGCGAGATACTCTCAGTAGAGGGGCAGAGGAATCGAACCTGGCTCGGCCAGGCTGAACACAAGGCAAACGCCCTACCTCTGTGACATGCTAAGCACCCTGTGTCTACCTTCCAAAGACTCCATTAGATTATATCTATGTAACTCAATGTGAATGTGAATTTTTATTTTTTTGCTTTTTTGAGGGGGGGTCACACCTGGCAATGCACAGGGATTACTCCTGGCTCTGTGCTCAGGAATTACTCCTGGCGGTGCTCAGGGGACCATATGGGATGCTGGGAATCAAACCCGGATCAGCTGCGTGCAAGGCAAATGCCCTACCTGCTGTGCTATTGCTCCAGCCCCACCGCTATCATTTCAAAGTTAGGAAAATGCCTGCTTCTGCAGGAGGTCTCGGCGGTCATGATCTCCTGTTCTAGTGCTCAGCTGTGGCATCTCACTCCGGGTGTCAAGTTGAGCATTTCTCAGAGAAAACAGGAACTTGAGGAAGCTGTCATCAAACCCAGCTGAGTTGGCATGCGTCCCTATGACCTCCAGCCACAGGTGTATATATACACAATGGAATACCCTGCAGCTGCAAGGAACAATGAAATAATGCAAATCACAGAAACTCAGACAGAAATGCAGGATGATGCATTAAGTGAAATACCAATGTGCTCACTTATACATGGTATATAAACAAACAGGATGAGGGAGTGGATCAAAGGGAGGATACCCAGACTACCCTTGACCTGAGATTATAGAGATGAGGTCAGGGAAGGAAAGAAACTGGGATTGAGCAAGGGTAAACAGATGGACAGGAGCTAATAGGGGCAGGGGCCAGGGGACTCAGGTACACAGAGGAGGTTTGAAAGTGTGGTAGATCTATATCTCCAAACCACAGAACGAGCAACACTGAGATCTAACCAAAACTACAACAACCAAATTAAAAACATGTGGATCCCGGGGCTGGAGCGATAGCACAGCCTTGCACATGGCTGACCAGGGTTCGATTCCCAGCATTCCATATGGTCCTCCAAGCACTGCCAGGACTAATTCCTGAGTGCAGAGCCAGGAGTAACCCCTGAGCAATGCTGAGTGTGAACCAAAAAGAAATGTGCATGCCAAGGAGGCAGGCTGGTGGTGGGTGGGAAGCTTGGGATATTAATGAAGTTGATATTGGTGTTAGAACATCATATACCTAGAACTCAATTATGAGTTACTTTGTAAATCATAGTCCCGTAATTAAAAATCCAGGTGTGATCTCTGAGCATCACTGAGTATAGCCCCAAAGCAGAACCAAATGGGCTACTTTGAATAACCCTCCTCAGATCTGTTATAGTGTCGTTGGCACAGACTCAGAAAAACCTTAAGTGAGATGATGGCTTAGGGTGAGTTGCCAGAAAACTTTTGGGAGCAAACCAGAAACTGAGGCAAGTTTCCTCACCTTGACCTGAGGGTTCCCCACGAGGTTTCCCCACCTTGACCTGAGGGTTACCCACGTAATGGAGCCCATTTATCTGCCTAGTCTGCCAAGGCCGCCTTGCCAAGTGGGAGGACAATGCTGGTTTCCCATGCTTGTTCTGGCTCAAAACCTGATGGTCAAAGTGCCAACCTCAGTGTCACATATCCCATGCACAGAATTCACTTGTGTTCAATGCTTCTTGGCCATTTGGCTAAGATCGAGTATACAATTGTATTGTGTTCCGTGAGCCTGACTAAATGTCTCCCCACTTTCTGGGGGATGAAAATAAAGACCGAAGCTGCCTTTCCCCTTTTTTTTCTGGCTGTGAAACCTTTAAGTTTCCTTAGAAGATAGTGTGTGAAGACTGTTTATCTCAGCCTGGAGCCAGTAAACCCATGTGTAAGAGATTTACGACCATGCTGTTACAGGTTGAGCCTCGTGTGCGAATAGTGATCAGTTGCTTTCTACTTTACACCCCATCCAATGTGGTGTGCTACTTGGTACATCAGTGGTGTAGAGTATGAGATATGGATTTCCAGAAATTCTAAAATTTTAAATAGGTTCCTATAGCTGGAGGTAAGTGGTTTTTTTGTTTTATTTTGTTTTTTGTTTGTTTGTTTTGCTTTTTGGGTCACACCCGGCGATGCTCAGGGGTTACTCCTGGCTCTGCACTCAGGAATCACTCCTGGCGGTGCTTAGAGAACCATATGGGATGCTGGGAATCAAACTTGAGTCTGCCGCGTGCAAGGCAAACGCCCTACCCGCTGTGCTATTGCTCCAGCCCTGAAGGTAAGTTTTTAACTGGATGATGACTTTGGGGTCCAGCAATGTCTGCAGCTTGTTTCTCTCTTCCTAGATTTATCTGTGAGCCGCTGGATCATGGCTGTTAATGAGCATATATGGTGCCAGAGGCATTCATTGGAGGGACTGCTGGGAGAACAGGGAGATCAGGAGGAAAGGAGGAGATACCCATTCCCGACTCCTTACGAGCCTGGAGATTTCAATCACAAAACCTGCATACTAAATTTTTCAGCAGATTCACTCATGGATGAGTCTCGACCGGGCCTGTGGAGACTGGCCATGATCGTGGCAGTGATTGAATCCTGGAGGGTTTTGGCTGCCAGGGTTCTGTTGGGGTGAGTGAATCCCTCTACCCACTTCACTCCAAGCTGCCCCCCCCGACCCCATATGCAGCTGTTACATGCTAAGCAGTGATTAAAGTTAGTGTGCATTATAGCCCTTTGAAATTAACGTTTTTATACTTTGCTGTTCCGGGGCCACACCTGGCAATACTCACGGCTGACTCCTGGCTCTGCAGTCAGGAATCACTCCTGGCAGTCTCTAGGGACCGTATGGAATGCCAGGGATTGACCCTGGGCTAACCCTTGCAAGGCAAGCACCTTTCCTGGTTATACCATGTTTCTGGTCCATTTTTGAATTTTGTAGATACAAGCCTGAAATATCGTTTCTAATGGTCCAGGTAACCTAAAGTTTTTTTTTCTCATTTCCTGAGTTAAAAGCACCTCTGCCCCAACACAAGGGCCTAGCTTACCTACAGAAGTACCAAAGTTACAGCCATTGTCCAAAGAGATTTTCTTCTATGATGGTCCTGTTCATTTTATTTTTGGCCATTTATTTGTTTTTTCTTACAGAGGATAATCTGGATCTACTGAGAAAGACCTGGTGGTGGGAGAGAGAAAGAACAAAGACAGTGAATGAATCAGAAACTCATGTTCCCTCACACCTGTGTAGAGAAAGTCACTTTGTCATCCAAGACTAACCTCTGCATGTGTCACGACCTCGAATGACAGCACAATCGTGAGGCTGTGTGGCTACCTGCTTTCTCCTCAGTACTAGCCCTCAGTGGTATCAAGGATGTTCTCTAAGTAATCCAGAGAATTACTAGGTGTGAACCAACAGATCCATGTGAAGTAAGAACATAAGGACAAAGAATGTCTCTGTCCCATAGGTCTTGCCCATGTGCTAGACTTTAGGAAGCATCGTGAGTACTGGACCTTGTATAAGAAACATATTTGACTCACCCTGGGCTTTTGTCCTGATGTCGTCCCATCCCATTCCCACCAGGAATTTTCCACTGTTGGGGGATGGAATCCTCCCTTCAGTGTCATTAGTAAAGTAAAGGCCCTCTGTTGATCATCGATTTGCTAGAGCGGGCCCAGTAACGTCTCCATTGGAGACTTTTGTTGTTACTGTGTCTGGCATATCAGTGTCATTATAAACCCTTTATTTGCAGCTCAAAGGAGGGCAACAGTAACCTCTGCTAATAGGGCAGCACAAGGACCGGGGACCCAGCAAGCCGTGCTTGCCCGCAAGGACGCCAGTGCAAAAGCTGTGCTTGTATACTCATGTAGCCCCACCTCTTTTCTCGGATTGGTTGTATCTGATATTAACAAGGCTGAGAAAGGTCTTTCTGATTGGTCACGCTAAAACAACCAATCAGATCGCCTAGAAATCGCCTAGCTCACCAATGAGAGTGCATAGGTAGAGCCCAATCAGATCGCCTCTTTCGCGCACCTCCTGGATGCTACTCGTGTAGGTGCTGCCCGGTGCCCTCCCTCAAATAGGCGCTGGTGGGTGCCCGGATGAGCAATAAAAGTCCATTGGGGACTGGTCCCCAGGCAGCACTGTCTTATCTGCAGTCCTAAGCAAGGTCAAGGTCCGGTGTTGCGGGGGAAGTGAGGGTCAACTGTCTTTCCCCTGGGCGTTGGGACAAGACGTTGGTCTAATAAAGGCCCCGGCCCGTTTTCCTGGGGCCCAGGCGTGAGCCAGGTCCAGCCCCGCGGCCAGGACTGAGGCTGGGGGAGGGCAGGACGTCCACCGGCTCAGGACTTCTGCCACTTCACAATCCCCTTGGCCGTCACCGAGGCAACGAGAATGGCGACAATGGGCATCATCACCTCAAACCTGCATTGGGTGTTGCCCTCACCCTGTGGTCACCCAGTGCCCAGCAAACCCTCCCCAGTCCCTGTCCCCTGCCCTGTCCGGGCTCCCCCTCCTGTCTTGTCTTTATGTCCTGTTCCCCATGTTCCCGTAGCATCCCCCTGAAAGTGTCTGTGTCGACCACATGCAGCCGCCCCTGTGTCCCACCCTGTTACCCCTGTGTCTCCCCCTGTGTTTCCTTCCCTGTCTGCTCCTCTGTCCCCGTGTCTCTGTGCCCGCCCCTCTGTCCCCGTCCCTGTGTCTCCTTGTCCCCATGTTCGTCTGTCCCTGTTCCTTTGTGCCCTCCCATCTGTTCCCGTCCCTGTAGTCCGTGCCCTCCCTGCCCTCCTGTGGCCTGCCCTCCCGTGGCCTGCCCTCCCGTGGCCTGCCCTCCCGTGGCCTGCCCTCCCGTGGCCTGTCCTCCTGTGGCCTGCCCTCCAGCTGCCTGTTCTCCCGCGCCCTGTGTGCCCACGTCCTGTGCGCCCTGTGTGCCCACGTCCTGTGTGCCCGTGGCCCCCTGTCCTCCTCTTCCTGTGTGCCCCCCCCTGTGTCCTCGCCCCTGTCTACCCATGGCCTCTTGTACTGTCCATTGCTCCCCAGTGTACCCTTCCTCATGCGTCTACGTCCCCAAAGTCTCCTGTCCCCGCGTCCCTGTGTCTATGTTCCTGTGCTCCCGGTCCCGTAACTGTCCCTGAGTGCCCTGTGTAGAGGCAGCCGCCTCTGCGAGCCTCACAGGGTGGAGGCCAGCACGAGACTCCGGACCTTGCCGCCCACCTTCCATGCCTGCCTTGCGAGCCAAAGACCTGGCAGCCCCCACGCCGTGAGACATCTCCTGCCCGGGGATGATGCTGAGTCTGTAAGTCCGGGGTCTGGTGACACAGCTCGAGGGAGTCCCCGCCCCCACCCACCTGCTTTGTTCCTCAGGCCTCGAGCAGCAGTCACAGTGTGTGTGTGTGGGGGGGGGGGTAGGGCTCACCTCTGCCCGCATGCCCATCGCTCCCTCGCACCATTTGCAAACCCACACAGGCAACCATCTTTGTTCAAGGCGCTCACGTCAGGCCTCCTTGTTCGATGTCTCCTGCCTGTGGCTCCAGGAGGTGTCCTGGCAGAGGCCTGCCTGGCACAGGACTAGCTCTCCCTTGCGAGGTAAGTTCCTGCCCCACTGTTCCTGCTGCCCCACGTATCCTGGCACGCGGGCAAGCCATAAGCCCACTGCTCATCATAGTGTAATTCTGTTTGAGTTTGGGCTTGGGCCACCGGCCCTTCCTGGTGCAGTGCTGTCCCACCCAGCCCGAGCGCCCGCACCCCTCTGCTGGGGCCCAGGGTGCCACGGGCTGGGGGAGAATCCCAGGTCCAGATCTGAAGAGCTCAGGAGACCCCAGGTAGATGGAACGCCCTGGCTCACGCCCTGGCTGCCGGGCTCACTGATGCCCAAGAGAACACACATGCGGGAGGAGCTGGTCCATGCCACCCAGCACCTCCTCGGCCTCCCTGACGGGCCCAAATACACCGCTCTGAAAAGATACTTGTGCTCCCTCTTTCCTTGCAGCACAGCTCACAGCAGCGAAATTGGACCCAGTGTGAGTGCCAAGAGCTGGTGAGTCAGTGGTCTGCACAAGCGTGCGGTCTGGTGTGCGGTGAGGCGTGAGGACAGGTGGCCTGCCCAGCATGTGTGGAATCAGACCTGCTGGGCACCGTCTGGGAGAGGGACAGTGACATGAAGAAACACAGAAAGGGGACAGCAAACGGAGAACGGCAGGAGAGCCCGGGGCCCTCCATGGACCCAGCTGGCCGGCACCTTTCCTCTGTCCCATGGTCGGTCCCCTAGTGAAGCAGACACAGTGGCTCATCCAGGCAGCCTCCATTAGGACTGAGCAGGCAGCCCAGTTTATTGGTTTGTTTGGGGGTCATAACTGGCTATGTTCAGGTTACTCCTGGCTCTGTGCTCGGGGACCATATGGGGTATCAGGGATCGAACCTGTGTCAGCTGTGTGCTATCTCTCCAGCCCAGCCTGCCTTCTTTAGCTCAGTCCCCTTCACCCTGTTTCTTGCCATTTTTTGCAAGGTAATGTACAGGTTAAAAACAAAGGCTGGGATATTTCGGGGCGGGAGAGATAGTGCAGTGCCGCCTTGCACTCAGCCAACCCAGGTTCTATTTCCAGCACCCCAGATGGTCTCCCGAGCCTCAACAAGACAGTGACAGCAGGAGGCTGGGGTGTTCTTTCCAGAGCTGTGGTCAGGTAAACAATCAGCAAACATCTTTTTGGTTGTTGGTTTTGGCCGCACCACGTGGTGCTCAGGGGTTACTCCTGGTGGGGGTTGGGGGACTATTTGGGGTGCCTGGGATTGAATCCGAATAGGCCATGTGCAAGGCAAGTGCCCTGCCCGCTCTGTTTTTGCTCCAGCCCAACAGCAAGTACGTTCAAAGTATGGCAATCCCGGTGATCTCACTCTGCCAGCGTGGGCCTCTGTGGCCTGGCTGCAGGCTTGCAGGCCCCATTGTCTAAGCTAAACTTGTTTACACAGGGAGCTGTCCTGACCTTGAGGTGTTTAGTAGGGGGATGATTTTCCACAGACCGAAGAGTCAGCCTATAGAACTGGGTTTGATCCGTGGTAGAGGGGTGAGGGCACTTGAGCATGGGTATGGAGTGGGAACAAACACCATTTGCCTGAAACTCTTATTCACAGGATAGTAAATCATGGTGTCTGAACATTTAAGACAACACAGGAGAGAGCTCAGGGCACCAGAGTCCAGGCTTGCGGTTTGATCCCTCGCATCCTATGGTTCCCTGGCACCACCAGGGGTGATCCCCAGGTGCTGCCTGGGCACTTCGGAGTGTGGCCTCCAAACAAAGGGAAATCCCACAAACAATAGCAGCAACATAGTCTATAATGTGTAGCTCTGATGTTATCAGAAACACCTATTTATCATTAGTATTGAGTTTAGGGGGCTGGAGCAATAGCACAGCGGTGTTTGACTTGCCCACGGCCGACCTGGGTTCAATTCTTCCATCCCTCTCGGAGAGCCCAGCAAGCTACCAAGAGTATCCTGCTCACATGGCAGGGCCTGGCAAGCTCCCCGTGGCATATGATATGCCAAAAACAGTAACAAGAAGTCTCGCAGTGGAGACGTTACTGGTGCCCGCTCGAGCAAATTGATCAACAATGGGAGGACAGTACTACATTGAGTTTGGGAGGAATTTGTGAATTTGTATGCCGTGTATTAGCCTCTTAGACATGTAGCTTCCAAAATTGCTCTCATTTTTTGGTGGAGAGGCACACACAGCAATTCTCAGACACAGCCTGGCTCTGCACTCAGGAATTATTCCTGGTGGTGTTCGGGTGACCATTGGGATGGCAGGGATCAAGCTCAGGTCAGCCATGTGCAAGGCAAGTTCCCTCCCCATGGTACTACTGCTCCGGCCCTCCTATCTCATATTTTTACTGAGTGTGTTCTTGGTTACACAGAAGCATTTTTTGGGGGGGGTCACACCCGGCAATGCCCAAGGGTTACTCCTGGCTCTGCACTCAGGAATTACTTCTGGCGTGCTCGGGGAACCATATGGGATGCTGGGAATCGAACCCGGGTCGGCCGCGTGCAAGGCAAACACCCTCCCCGCTGTGCTCCAGCTCCAGAAGCATTTATTTTTATGAGCTCCAGCTTCTCTATTTTGACTTTTGTTGCTTGTGATTTTGAAGTCTGGCCCAGTTGCCCACAGTGAAATCCAAGTTTGTAAAGATTTCCCATATCTCGTTTGAAAGTCTTAGGGTTTGATTGGGTCTGTAGGCGATTAACATACTATGTGAGGACTGGTCCAGCCTGGTTCTCTGTATGGAGATCTAGCTCCAAGCAGCCCTGTCCGTGGTGTAAGTGAGCTGGTTGAGACCTTTGCCAGAATCACCTGGCTGTTTCTCTGGGTATGTTTCTGGACGCTAGCTTTGGTCACTTGCTCTGTGGTCTATCCTTAGGCCAACGATTCACTGTTCAGAAGGTCATACATTGAAGGTCACACATTGTTGCCTTTGGACAACACCCAGTGGTGTTCAAAGCACTCCCAGGCCATTGCTCTGGTAGTCCCTCCCTACGGTGGGAACTGTGCATTTCTGGGGGGTTGTATGGTGCCCAAGATAGAATGGGGCCTCCAGCATGCTCAGCGTGTGCACGGCTTTTTAATCTCTCTTTGGCCCGAACATAGTGCTTTGTGGAGGGGAATTTGGGCCACACCTGGCAATACTCAGGGGTCGCTCCTGGTTCTCTATTCAGGAATCATTCCTGGCAGCGCTTGGGGGACAATGTGGGATTAAACCAGGATCAGGCACGTTCAAGGCAAGTACCCAACCCATTGTGCTATCTCTCCAGCCCCTTTTTTTTCTTGTGTATGTTTTTGGGACCCCACCCATCTTTGCTCAGGGATCACTCCTGGCTAGGCTCAGGGGACCATATGGGTGCTAGGGGTCAAGCTGGGTTGGCCATGTGCAAGGTAAGAATGTGTACTGTCTCTCTAGCCACTGGAGTGACCTTAATTTCCTTCTCAGGTTGCAAATTGCTTTTACATTTGCATAGTCATAAATGTTTTTGTGAGTGTGTGCTGATCTCTGTACTGTATGCGGATCTCTGGACTGTGTGCTGATCTCCCTACTGTGCACTGTTCTCCCTACTGTGCACGATCTCCTGATGCTCTGAGATCAGACCTGTAATGCTCAGGGGAGTTTTACTGGGACCAGTGCCCTGCCTGCTTGGGAAATGGCTCCCTGCTCTGGGACCACGTGGTGCTGGAGGAGGGTCCTGGGCTCAGGCAGGCAAAGCTTGTGCTCCGTCTTGCGTCTCTCCCCAGCCCCTGTGGTTTGGGTTTTGAAAGCACGTTGGGGCTGGAAAGACAGTGCAGGTAGGAAAGTGCATGACAGTGTGTGGCTGTAGCGGGGACTGACTCAGGCCCAAAGGACGTGCTCCCCAGAGCATCCCCAGGCACTGCGAAGTGTCACCGAAAAACCAAAACACAAATTGCACTCGCTTCTGCTGGAGGCGCCTGCGGCAGCAGAGAACCCAGGTACATTCTTTTCCCTGTTTCCTTCCATTTTTGGTTCGTGGGGCTCACCTGACGTACCCAGGGGCTAATCCTCAGTGCCCAGGGTCATCAGAAGGAGCGTTTCCATCTGTCCTCCACACTTGAGGCACACGGAGGGGTCAGTGCTGTCCACTGAGCTGTTCTCAGCACACATTTGGTGCCCTCATTTCCTGCAGGACTCACTTTCCTGGTGGGTATCCTGATTC
The DNA here is from genome assembly GCA_028565675.1 of Sorex palustris. Taxonomy (NCBI): domain Eukaryota; kingdom Metazoa; phylum Chordata; class Mammalia; order Eulipotyphla; family Soricidae; genus Sorex; species Sorex palustris. Next base: position 1,250 of record JAOXYA010479511.1, on the reverse strand, counting down.
CTTAGAATTTGTGCAGAAAATTAGTGGAGATCTTTGCATATATCTGACACCCTCCATTGGTAACAACAGAATCAAAGCTAAGCTTGCTCTGTGACAGCCATAAAGGAGCCACCAGCTGCTCCACTTCACCCTTTCGAGGGCCAATTCCACAAGATCAGACCCGGACCTGACATAGCTGGGGGCCACATTCACTGAACCCTACCATGATCCAGAGCCCTTGGCCTAATGTCCAGCCCCAGGGAAGGAAGGAGACAGCAAGGGGCGAGGCTGGAGGGGACAGCGACAGGACACGGGAGGGGACAAAGACAGCCTCTGCCAGCTGCCCGGCCAGCAGGGCTGCACACAGAGCAGGTGAGGCAGACGTGCAGGGCCTCAGCAGAGGAGGGGACAATGAGAGGAGGGGACAGAGAGAGGAGGGACAGAGAGGACACGGGAAGGGACAGAGAACAGTGGAGGGGACAGAGAGAGGACACGAAAGGGGACAGCAACAGGACACGGGTGGGGACAGAGGGGACGGGAGGGGACAGACAGAGAGGACACGGGAGGGGACAGTGAGGGGACACGTTAGGGAGGAGACAGGACACGGGTGGAACAACCAGAGGCCTCAGCAGCCCTGCGGGCCCCATGGCGCCCGGAACCAGGTGGGGCCAGACAGGCAGATGGCGATATCTTTTCTCAGACCTAGTATCCACATGATGTCCAATGCGTCGATCAGCGTGAAGCCAAGGCCAAACCACTCGCTGAAGGACCTGGACACAGGCTTGAGCTCGTCATAGCCCCAGGCAAAGGCACGGTATCCCTCCCACGAGTGGCGGAAGGCCTCGACCACAGCCTGCTGCCGGGGGTTGCGGGCACCTGCAGGAGATGGGGGAGAAGACTGGTCAGGAAGCAGAGGGGCACAGCCAGGCGGGCCGGATGCAGAGCGACACCTGGCGCTATGGCCACTCCCAGTTGCCCCCAGCTTGGTACGCCAGCCCTCGGGTCCATCAGCCCGGCACATGGGCCTGAGCCCCCGAACCCGGGCCGGAGAGGAACAGAGCCTGCCCCCGATCCCTGCAGGCCCACGGTGGACATGCACACGCAGAGCCCGGACGCCAGGAGGAGGAGTCCCAGGGGTGCATCATCCATAGCTGAAAGCCCCGTGCGGGACGCCAGGAAGCAGGTGGGTGTTATCTGTGGGGCTGGGGACCCTTCTGGCAGGCGGGGCGGGCAGGGAGGAGGCCCCCGCTCTCCCAGACGGGTGGCCAGTG
>JAOXYA010479505.1:0-16521 GCA_028565675.1 Sorex palustris | reverse complement strand
TTTTGGGTCACACCCAGCAATGCACAGGGGTTCCTCCTGGCTCTGCACTCAGGAATTACTCCTGGCGGTGCTCAGGGATGCTGGGAATCGAACCCAGGTCGGTCGTGTGCAAGGCAAATGCCCTCCCTGCTGTGCTATCGCTCCAGTCCCGAAGGCTCCGAAGCCCAGGACTCAGGGCTGCCACAGGGCAGGCGGCTCCTGGGCATCCTTGGGGGGCGCAGCTGGGCCCCCAGGCTCTCCCAGGCAACCCCCTTCCCGCCTGCGCTGTTGCTCTGAGCACCTCCTGGGAGCACTGGGCCAGGAGTGGGGCTTCAGGCCGAGCAGATTGTAGCCAGGGATAGTCGCAGGCGTGGGCTCTCCTTCAGTCTGGCGAGGGCTCCTCTCCCAGGCCGCCTGCTCGCTGCATTCGGGACGTGTGTCGGGAGCTGCTGTGGGTGTCAGCCGGGAGCGCCAGCACGTGACTTTGCATGTAGGTTGAACCCATGTTTCCCACCTTTTTCAGCCGCGCCCCCACCCCTGACTCACCCCTGTTTATCCAGTTTGCCCTCGTGGCTCCCTCGGGAGAGTCCGGGGGGCCCTGGCTGACAGATGCTGAGTTAAGGGACATAAACAGGCACCTTGATCCACCTGGACTTAGAAAATAGTACTTGGTCCAGCCTGCATCCCCCATGGGTGCAGAGCCGCCCACCCAGGAGCCAGGCGGCTGTGCCACCAGGGCAGGTGCTCGGTGGAGACTCTGCTCCAAAGCTTCTGGGCGTGCCGTCCCGTGCAGGGCAGCGGGCAGCCTCCCTGCGCCTGCAAGCCGTGCCCATCTCAAGCCTGCGCACTGACGAGCAGCTCTGACCTGTGACGTCAACCGTCCACTCCTGCAGCCGGCTAAGCCACAGGCCAGGGGGTGAGGCCCAAAGGGAACATTCTTGAAATGTTAGGACGGTAGTGGAAGAGAGCAGAGCACTGGACAGGGAGGAGCAGGAGGCCAGCCCAGCACTAACAGGAGGACCCGAGTCACACGCTGTCACGTACACTGCTGGTGGTGGCCGCATCGTCCACGTGCAGCTCCACTGCCTGGAACTCCAAGCCCCGTGTGAGCTCAGAGAGCATGTGAAGAGGCTGGGGAAATAGCACAGCGGGGAGGGCGTTTGCCTTGCTTGCGGCCGACCCGGGTTCGATTCCCAGCATCCCATAGGGTCCCCTGAGCACCGCCAGGAGTAATTACTGAGTGCATGAGCCAGGAGTAACCCCTGTGCATCACCGGGTGTGACCCAAAAAACAAAAAAGAAAGAGATAGAGAGAGAGAGAGAGAGAAAGAACGTGTGTGTGGAGCTGGCCGGGCCTCCCTGCCGTGGGTTGGACTATGCTTCTCGGAGTTGGGGTGCGTGGCTGGAGCCCCCCGAGGTAAGCCCTGGAGATGCGGCCCGGGGGTCTCGTTCAGCATCTCTCTGGAGCATTGCTGAGGCCTGTGAACCCAGAAGCATCTGAAAAGTTAAAACGAAACAAAACACCAGACACCTCTGCTCAGGAACTCGAGTTAGGCGTCACATCTTCCTGCCCTTCGGCGATGTTTTGGCGCGGATGTGCCCATCTCTGCAGACAGACGGGGAGAGGAAAGGAGGGCGAGCTCCTGCCTGCCCGCTCAGGGCCCGAGTCTGGTCCCTGCCCAGCCCCACACGTCCTCCCAAACCTCCCCGTGCAGCCCAGAGGCAGGGGGTAGCACGGCTGGGGAGCCACAGCCCAAAACAGCTTTTACATGAAAAAGTTCAAACACACCCAGGATCCCAGTAACGCCAGGCTGGTGTGAGAGGTATTTTTGTTTGTCTGGGTTTTGTTGGTTGGTTGGGTTTGGGGGCCTCACCTTGCAGTGCTCAGGGCTTGCTCCTGGCTCTGTGCTCAGGGATCCCTTTTGGCAGGGCTCGGGGGACCATATGGGATACCGGGGATTGGATCTGGGTCAGTTTTGTGCAGGCAAGTGTACTCTGTACTCTGCCTCCGGCCCTAAAGTGAGAGGTTCTTTCTGGGAAAGACCGTACAAATAGGTGGGGATACACAGAAGCGTCAGTTTACGGCCTTTGCTTCTTCATTTGTGTGAGGCGCCCCCTGGTGGTGCGCTGGGGTCACTCCCAGCCAGGCTCAGGGAACCAGCTGGTTTCAGGGACAGCACCAAGCTCCCGCTTTCAGCTCCCTGGAGCTGTCTCTCTGCCCCACCAGCTTCTCAAGACGGAAAACTTAGAACTCAGGCAAATTTGTATAAAGCTTCAGGTCCATGAAGCTAGATGGTCAGTTCACGAGCGCTTCATTATTTCCCCGTTGGGTTCTTATATTTGAAATCATTCGTTATTGGGGGCAGGCGTGACCCCTCACCTAGCAGGGCCCAGGGCTTCCTCCTGACTCTGGGCTCAGCGTCACTCCTGGCAGGGTTCTGGGGCTTCTCCAGTGCCGGGGATTAAACCCGGATTGGCCGGGCACAAGACAAGCACCTTCACTCAGTGCTCTCTTGGGGCTAATTTTTTGTATTTTGTTTGTTTATTTGTTTGGGGGCCACACCTGGCGATGCTCACTCAGGGGTTATTCTTGGCTCTGTACTCAGGGATCACGCCTGGCAGAGCTCAGGGGAGAATATGGGATGCCGGGGATCAAACCCGGGTCTGCCCTATGCAAGACAAGCGCCCTCACCACTGCCTTATCTCCCGGACCCAGTTCCTCTTTTTTGTTGTTCTTGTTTTGGGCCACACCTGGCTGTTCTCGGGGCTTCCTCCTGGCTCCGTGCTCCAGGACCACTCCTGGCCGGGCTCGAGGGACCATGTGAGGTTCCTGGGATCGAACCCGGGTCAGCCACCCCCCCCCACCGCGCCTTCTCTCCATCCCCCTAAGGCCCACCTTGTTTGTCCCCCCACCCCAAGACCCTGGGTTCAGAGGGATGTGGGGGAGCCGGTACCCGCCCCACCAGCAGCTCCGTGAGACCCCGCCTCTCCGCAGCCCCCGGAGAAGGAGGGCGGCCTGCCACGGCAGGTGGGCAACAAGACGGAGTGCGGCCTGCTGGGCTTCGTGCTGGACCTGAAGCAGGACTACGAGCCCGTGCGCAGTCAGATGCCCGAGGAGAAGCTGTACAAGGTGTACACCTTCAACTCCGTGCGCAAGTCCATGAGCACCGTCATCCAGCTGCCCGACGAGAGCTTCCGCATGTACAGCAAGGGCGCCTCCGAGATCGTGCTCAAGAAGTAAGCGGGGGGCAGCGTGTCTGCAGGGGGCAGAGCGTGTCTGCCGGGGTGCGTGAAGGGGTGCTGCACACCTGTGGGGTGGGGGCGCATGAGGGGTAGAGCATGCCGGCAGGGGGCGCGAGTGCAGGGGAAGGGCACAGTGTCTGCAGGGGGCGCGTGCTCAGGAATCTGCTGCCTGCAAGGGTCAGGCGGGCAGCGGGGGGGCCCCCCAGAGCTTCTCGGGGACACAGGCGGGGTGTCCCCACGCCAGCTTGGGCTGCTCGGGGCGGGGGGGTGGGGCACCTGGCAGGCACGGCAGGACCATGCCCAGGACTGTTCTGCTCTGTCCTCCTCGGGGGTCTCCAGAGCCCTGCCCACCCCTCCCGCCCCTGGGCAACCCCGTCCACTCGCTCCCAGCCTGGCTCTTAGCACCCAGCCAGTTCACTGAGTCCAGTGGCCAGTCCAAAGCCGAACTGAGAAGGACCCTCCCTCCCCTAGGGGGCTCAGTTTCCCCTCTCGTACCTGAGGAGCTGGGCTTCACCACACAAGGGGGTCACGCCAGGGTGCCTTTGCAAAGGTCGCGACCCCTGAGTGCACCCAGACCAATGAAGCCAGCGCCGGGAGCAGAGGGGGCCTTCGTTCCCCAGCTAGGTTGGTTGGTTGGTTTGGTTTGGTTTGGTTGCTTTTTTTCTTTTTGGTTCACACCTGACGATGCACAGAGGTTTCTCCTGGCTCTGCACTCAGGAATTACTCCTCGCGGTGCTCGGGGGACCATATGGGATGCTGGGAATTGAACCCGGGTCAGCCTCGTGCAAGGCAAACGCCCTCCCTGCTGTGCCATCGCTCCAGCCCGGTTGGTTGGTTTTTGATTCTGGTTTGAGAGCCACATGTGGCTGTGCTCAGGGCTTACTCCTGGCCCTGCACCCAAGGGTCCCTCCTGGAGGGCTCAGGGGACCATACAGGGTGCCGGGGATCAAACTGGGTCTGCCTTACCTGCTGTGCTGTTGCTCTGGCGCCTCGAACCCCGCGAGACCTGTGCCATCATTTTCCCAGAGGAATCTTGGGGTTCTCGAACCAATCGAGGGTCTGTTCCCGCTGCCTGGTCTCCAGGGGGCTGCTCCCGACGGCGCCCCTTCCCCGCCTCTTCCCGCCCTCCCCAGGTGCTGCAAGATCCTCAACGAGTCGGGCGAGCCGCGGGTCTTCCGGCCCCGGGACAGGGACGAGATGGTGAAGAAGGTGATCGAGCCCATGGCGTGCGACGGGCTGAGGACCATCTGCGTGGCGTACCGCGACTTCCCCTCCAGCCCCGAGCCTGACTGGGACAGTGAGAACGACATCCTCAACGACCTCACCTGCATCTGTGTGGTGGGCATCGAGGACCCCGTCCGGCCCGAGGTACGGCGGCCACGCGGGCACAGGACGGGGAGGCGGGTCCCACGCCAGCCTCCTCGCTGCTCTGAGCCTCAGTTTCCCCGACGTGCCTGCTGGGTCTTCTCCCCAACTCCTCAATCTGCAGGCTTCTGAGGTCAGCCTGGCCTGTGGGCAGCCCGTCTGGTGGATCCTGTGCCCATGCTGGCCCCCTTCCGGCCTCAAGGGACCTGCCTGAGACCCTCCCAGCCCCTAGGAGTCGGGGTCTCCCCGAAAAGGGCCCCCAGTCTGGAGTCGGTGGGAACAGCTGGCTGGCTCAGTGCTACGCTGACGGCTCTGCTTATCACGTGTCCAAGGAAGAGCTAGAAAGTTCCAGAAGGGCAGGTTCTCTAGCGGAAGGGAAGTGGGTGAAGGTGGTGACCCAGGTCTTCCTCTGGGGGTTCAGTGTCAGGTTGGAGGAGGACCAGAACGCTGAGCCCAAAGCTCCTTCCTGGGGCTGTGGCTGCTGCCAGGCGGGTAGCAACCAGCATTCTTTTTAATTCTTAATTGAATGAGTGAGATATAGTCACAAAGCTATTCGTGATCGGGTTTCAGTCATACAATGTTCCCACACCCGTCCCTTCACCAGTGTGCATTCCCCGCCACCAGTGTTCCCAGTCTCCTGCCCCACCACCCCAACCCCACTGCGAGTGGGGCAGGCCTCCCTCCCTCTCTCCCTCCCTCCCTCCCTCTCTCTCCCTCTCCCTCTCTCCCTCTCTGTCTCCCTCTCTCTCTCTCTCCCTCTCTCTCATTATGTTTGCAATAGATAGTGCAAGATTATCAGGTATATTCCTTTACCTATTTTCAGCACTCAGTTCCTGCCCAAAATGATCCTTCCAGCTATTATTGTCATATCGCCCTTTCTCTAACTGCGCTTCGTACCCCAGACACTCTTGTGGTAGACTTCTAACCACTGACCATTGTCCAGTCCTCCTGGCCCCTATTTCCTGTTTTTCCTGGCCTTGGATATTAGATATATAGATGTAGATGTAGATATAGATATATGTAATTTCCCACAAATGAAGCAGCCATTCTATATCTGTCCCTCTCCTTCTGACTCATTTCACTCAGCATGATACTCTCCATGTCCATTCATTTATAAGCAAATGCCATGGCTTCCCTTTTCCTGGGAGTATCGTATTCCATGGTGCAGATGTACCATAGTTTCTTTATCCAGTCATCTGTCCTCAGCCACTTGGGTTGTTTCCAGATTGACAACCAGCATTTAAAGCCAAAAACGCAGTACAGGACTTTGACTCTATGTCGCTGATTGTGCCCAGGCCCCTCCCTGCCTGGGGGGCCCCTGAGGAGCTGGGGAGTGGGGCCGTGGTCCCCGCGGGCTGCAGGCAGACTCAGGGGCAGGACTGATCCCCACAGCAGGCCCAGTGCAGCCTGGGGGCCCTCTCACCCCCGGGGGCCCTGTGCTGAGTTTGGGTTGTCTCTGTTGGTAGAGAGCTGGGAGCCAGTAGAGTCGGGGGGTCAGGCCCGGAACCCACCAATGGCTATCTGCCGCAGCCTCAGTTTCCCCACCTCGCACAGAGCTGGGTGTTCACAGGGTGAGGGATTCCCCACTCCTTGTCTGCTCGATCGCCCCGACCTGGGGGTTCAGCCCCCCGGGGGTGAAGGGGAGATGCAGGGTCCCAGGACAGAGCCCCCACCTTTCCCCCCACCAGAGACAGCCACTGTCACCAGCCCCTGGGGAGTGCTCAGGCTGTCCCTGGGCTCTGTGTGTCCTGCTCTGGCCCTGCCCCGCGGGGACCCCTCTGTGCCCGACAGGCTGTCACGGTCCTTGTGTGGCAGCCTAGGAAATGGGCACTCCCTCCCTCAGTTTCCCCTTCTGCTGAAAGGGCCGTTCTCCCCCTGCCTGCCTCCCTCCCCAGATAACACAGAGGACAGGGCTGGCCCCACCCGGTGATGGACACTCTTGCTGGCCTTGCCCAGGGCTGTCTGCTGGGGTCCGGAGCTCTCGGGGTCCCCGTGGGTTCCCCAGAAACAGCACGTGTCTGGAAGCCCTTTTTGGGAAGCAGGAAGCCACCTGCCCCCGGCCGGGTCTCCTCCCGGACACCTTGAGGGTCATTTAGGCTAAAGAAGGAGCTCACTAGTGTCCTGCTCTCGCCTCTCTGGGGGAGCAGGTACACCCTGACCCGCACTCGGAGCCTCAGAGCCCAGGGCAGGGGGTGAGCCAGTGAGTGGGTGCAGGGACGTGGGTGAGGAGATGGATGAGTGGCTGTGGATGGAGTGAGGGGACTGAGTGCGTGTGGGAGTGAGTGTCTGTAGGTTGAGGGATTGGGTGCTGGAGTGGATGCAGAAACAGCTGTGAAGGGGACCCCACTGCGCGAGGTGCTCCCCTCCGAGCCAGGCAGATGAGGCTGGGGTGACGCGGGCGTCGACGCCTGGCTGTGGTTGGGAGCGGCGCCCTCCTGAGCGGCCCAGTAGAGTGAAGCCGAGACTCTCTGAGGGTGGTTGGAGCCACATGGAGAAGTGCTCACCATCCTGTCCCGCTCCTTCCATGACTAGAGAGTGTGAAGTGCGGCCGGGGGCCATGGGCACAGAGCACCTCTCCGTGCCTGGCCGTGACAGAGCCCCCCACAGCCTGGTGAGGCACTGTGGGGAGGTTTGGGGTGGGCAGGGCCCATGCAGGACAAAGGCCCCTCTGGGGGCCGCAGGTCAGAGCCCCAGGAAACACAGGCATGCTCCAGGGCTGTCTTGAAACCCCCGATTTGACGCAGGTCACAGACCCCCTCATACCTGGTCCAGGGCACGTGGTGGTGGGTGCCCATCCACCAACCCCTCCACCCCAAACACCCTCAGTGCGCCCTTCCATCCACCTGCATGCCCCCCCTCCTGCAGCATCTGGGGTCCTGTGTCGGTACCTCCCACCCCAAATCCTCAGGTCCTCCCAACCCTGCGGACAGGGGTGCCCATTTTACAGATGAGGAAAGCAGGCTGAGGGTGAAGCACCTCAGGGTGAAGCACACACACCCACACCCTCTGGGCCTGGGGCGCTTCTGCCTTTGGGAGGTGGGGGCATCAGAGTGGCATCTCCCTTTCTCCTACAGCCCCCTGCTTACAGAGGCCCAGACAGGGGTGGGGGGTTTTGGACAGGCAGGTCTGGCTCCTCCAGACCCCAGGCCCAGCCCCGCTGACAGTCCTTGTGCTGGGAAGGATTGATCTGTGAGAGGCCGTGCCGAGGTTCCTGGGCACCTGTCCTAGGTAGTGTGGGAGCAGAGCGTCCCATGTCAGAGTGCCTGTGGGCAGATCCAGATCCTTCCAACTCTCCGACTGTGTGTTTGGGACAGAGACAACATAAGTTATTTCTTCTGGGGTCAGGATCCAGATAAGATGGCGAGTCGGGCTGGAGCGATAGTCCAGCGGGTAGGGGGCTGGTCTTGCATGTGGCCCACCCAGATTCGATCTCTGGCACCCCATAGGATCCCCCGAGCCCCGCCAGGACTGATCCCTGAGCTTAGAACCAGGAGCAAACCCTGAGCACAGCAGGTGTGGCCCAAAAATCAATAAATTACCCCAGGGAAGGACGATAGCAGCTTCTGGGCGTTGGACACACGCTCTGGGGGCCGGGGGCACAGCCCTCACAGCGGTTAAGGGTGTGCAAGTGGGAGTGAGCGTCTGGGAGCTGAGGTGTGCAGTCACCCGGGACGCTGTCTTGTCCCTGGTTCTGAGAAGCCTCGGTCTCTGGGTGCAGTCGGATTTTGTCCCCGCGGCTTGTCCTTGCCACTCGGAGATGTTCTGCAGCTAGAGCAAAGCTGTGTCGTTTCTGGGTTTGCCCAAGGGTAAGATGCCCTCCTGGGCGGGAGCCGCCAGCGCAGCATCCCAGAGGCTGGACCAATCCTGGACCAATCCCAGCTCCGCTGAGGGGCGGGGTCTGAGGGGCGGGGCCAGGACCTCTCTGGCTTCTGATTGGCCGGCTTTTCTGGCTCCTGATTGGCCCAGAGGTCGGTTTCTCTTCACAGACCCGGGAGGAGGGGGAGCTTACAGCCGAGCCTATTTCTCCTAAGCCAGAGTCACATTCCGCAAGCAAAATGCCCCCAAAATGCCCTGCACGGGCCTAGTCAGGAAAGTGCGGAAGAGTCTTGATCACAGAGTTTGCAGGGGCTAAGTTTGTTTGCAGACAAAGCAGCCAGGAGCCCCGGATATAGGACCAGCAGAGTTGGGGGCAGGCAGAGGCCCAGGAGGCTTTGGCCAAGGTTTTGCCAGATGCGGCCCAGATGGCTGTCTCGGGATGAACAGTCTCAGGGGTCGCGCTGGCTGCCCGGGACTCAGGACTGAGGCGCTGTGATTGATTAGCGATGCCTGCCCTGGGCGCAGGCGGGGGCAGGGGGACAGAGAGCTGCGGGGAGCAGGGCGCTCTCTGGAGCCCAAGGGCGGGGAGGGCTTGCCCAGGCCAATGCCCACCTCCGTGGCTGCCACCTCCTGTCCAGGTCCCCGAAGCCATCCGCAAGTGCCAGAGGGCTGGCATCACGGTCCGCATGGTCACCGGGGACAACATCAACACGGCCCGGGCCATCGCCATCAAGTGCGGCATCATCCATCCTGGGGAGGACTTCCTGTGCCTGGAGGGCAAGGAGTTCAACAGGAGGATCCGCAACGAGAAGGGAGAGGTAGGGACGGGCAGGAAGGGGGAGGCTGAGCCGGGCAGGATGGGAAGGGGGAGGTGGGGATGGGCAGGAAGAGGGAAATAGAGGCGGGCGGGAAGGGGGACAGGGACAGATGGGAAGGTGGAGGCAGAGGTGGGTGTGCCAGGTCCTGTGTGGGTGGAGCCGGGCAGCATAGGCCGTGGGGGGGGCTACAGAGGCTTGGGGGGCCCGGAGGACCGAGAAGCCCCGGGCATGTGCCCTCCCGTCTCTGGGCCTCAGTGTCCCCCATCCCGCCCCAGATCGAGCAGGAACGAATTGATAAGATCTGGCCGAAGTTGCGGGTGCTGGCTCGCTCCTCGCCCACTGACAAGCACACGCTGGTCAAAGGTGAGCAGACACGGCCCCCCGGATGAAACGGGCACTCTGGGTGTCCCCTGCTGCGGGGACCCTGCCCTTTGCAGCCAGGAACCCCGTGGGACAGACAGGTCAGGGACCTCGTGCGGGGCCCTCTCCAGCAGGAAACCTTGGACCTGCCTTTCCAGGGTCCAGGCCCCATCCCGAGGTCACGTGGGCTGGGGGAGAAGGCTCCATGGAGCTGGGGTGCCCCCAAGTATGTGTGATTTGTGCCCCCCAGGGCCTGCCCTGGCCTAGGACACGGTCCCCCACACACACACACTCCTGAGAGGCCAACGGCCATGTCTACCCTCCTCCCCTCCGGCCTCAGATGCCTCAGGCCTTCTCCCCAAGGGAGCCCCCTTCGAAGCTCTTAAGGCCAAGACTGCCTCTGCCCACCCCCCCCCCCGAGAGTGGCAGGTGCTGGCTCTGCCAGGGTTCCACGGCCTCCTCCCTGAGTGAGTGGCGTTCCCGCTGAGTGCACTCTGGGGCACTGGGGTCCCCTCAGAGGCTGCCCTGGGCCTTGGGAGAGACCCAGACCCCCACAGCCACCTCCAGAGGAGGCCCCCTCCTCGCTCCCTCCGCCCTTCGGGTCAGGTGGCTCTACTCTTTTCCCTGGCAGGACTGAAACCTGACCTGGGAGACAGGAGGGGGCCAGGGCCGGGGGAGGCTGTCAGCACACAGGCCCTGAAGACGGGTGGGGTGCAGGATGGGGTGTGGGATGCGCTGGGAATCAGAGGCGGGGGTCTCTGTCCTTTGAGGAGAAAGCACGGTCCTAGGCTGGCCCCGAGCCTGGGGCGGGACTTGTTCCAAGAGCAGCAGCAGCAGATTGTGGGGTCCGGGGGCACCTGCCGGGGTCGCACTGGTAGCAGGGCCGAGGAGTGGAGGCACTTCCTGTGAGGGGGACAGCAGGGCCAGGGACCCCAGGCCGTGGACAAAGGCTGTAAGCGGGCTCGTGAGTGGGTGGGAGGGGAGAGCCCAGGCGGGAGCTGGTGCCAGCAGGGCAGGGCAGGGAGGCCAGCAGCGCCCAGCCGCGTCCTCCCGAGAGCCCTGCACCCCCAGGCATCATCGACAGCACCCACACGGAGCAGCGGCAGGTGGTGGCGGTGACCGGGGACGGCACGAACGACGGCCCCGCGCTCAAGAAGGCCGACGTGGGCTTCGCCATGGTAGGGGCAGTTGCGGCAGGGCCTCAGGCGGGGGCGTGGCCTCACTTCCGCTGTCTCAGCCTGCTGGCCTCTTGGTCACTCACTGTCCCCCTGGGCTGCCAGTGCTCCGGAGTCTGACCCGGCCCCGGGGCTCCCCGGAGGGTGTGGGAGCCTCCCAGCAATGATGATGCCAGGAGGGTGTGTGCGTGTGTGTAGTGGGCAGCCAGGAGCACACGGCACCGTGAGTGGGAGCACAATCGTGGGCGTACACGAGCTTGAGATAGTGTGCAGGAGTGGGTGTGCATGAACATTAGCATGACCGTGTGTGTGCGCAGGAGCAGTGTGTGCATAAGAGTGCTTGAGTGAGTGTAAGTGCATGAGTGTGAGTATGAGTGTGCCTGAGTGTGAGTATAAGTGTATGGCAGCATGAGTGAGTGTGTGAGCAAGTGTGAGTGTGAATGAAAGTGCATGACCGTGAGCATGAGTGTGCCTGAGTGTGTTTGAGCATGAGTGAGTGTACATGAGTGTGAGCATGAGTGAGTGAGTGAGTGTGCCTGAGTGAGTGTAAGTGTGTTTGAGCATGAGTGAGTGTGAACAAGTGTGCATGAGTGAATGAAAGTGCATGACTGAGTGTGAGCATGAGTGAGTGTGCCTGAGTGTGAGTGTAAGTATATGTATGAATCTCAGTGTGAGTGTGCATGAATGTGAATGTACGGTATGAGTGTAAACATGAGTGTGTGAGCATGAGTGTAAATGAGTGGTGATTGTGCATGTGAGTGTAAGTGCATGAGTGTGTGAGCATGAGTGCGTGTGTGTGAGCGTGACTGCATGACTGAGTGTGAGACTGTGAGTATGGCATGAGCATATGTGTGAACGAGTGTGAGTATGGCTGCATGAATGTGAGTATGTGTGAGTGTAAGCAGTGTTAAGCAGATTTGTGCATTCAGGACACTCACACACTCATTTACACTCACTCACACTCATGCTCACATACTCGCACACACGGGAATGTGCTCACAGGTTGTGAGGTGTGTGTGAACATGGGAATGTGTGTTCATTCGTGTGAGGTACGTGTGCACACGGAATGTGTGTGCGTGTGCCTTGTGCCTACAGCGTGACTGCCGTGTACCTGCCTTTCCGGAACAGCCCGTGGTGCTGTGTCTGGGACAGTCGTGGGGTCATATCGCTAGAGAGAATCGCTCGCTCCCCTCACTGTCCCCGCACCAGCCCCCAGCTGCCATCTGTCCCAGTGCCGTCCTGTTCCCATGTGCGCCCCCGTCCCCTGTTCTGTTCTGGCTACACGGCTGTCCTGTCCCCAGGGCATCGCGGGCACCGACGTGGCCAAGGAGGCCTCGGACATCATCCTCACCGACGACAACTTCAGCAGCATCGTCAAGGCCGTGATGTGGGGCCGCAACGTGTACGACAGCATCTCCAAGTTCCTGCAGTTTCAGCTGACAGTCAATGTGGTGGCCGTGATCGTGGCCTTCACAGGCGCCTGCATCACACAGGTGAGTCCAGGGACGGGCAGGGCGGGTACTGCGGGCCCCTCAGCACCAGCCCTGCAGGCGAGAGGAAACGAGGCTCGAGGGGGGGCAGGCTCATCCCCAGGCGGGAGCTGCCGGGCCCTCCAGGGCCTCCACAAGGGAAAGGGGAGGCCGGAGCCTGGCCGCACCCCAACTCCTGCCGGGTACCCCAGACCCAGAGCCAGCGTTGGCCCCTGCTGGGCTGTGCCTCGCTGGGGGGGGGTGGGGCGCTCCAGGGGCGACTTGGTGGGGGAGAGGGTCTGTCCGGCCCCATCTGTGGGTGAGACGCTCCCTCTGGCGGTGGCTCGCGGGACAGCCACCAGACTGTCACTGGTGGCTGAGCCTGAGGGATGGGCAGGAAAAAGCCCTGCAGGAGGAGGGCAGAGTGGACAGGGTCTGAGTGGGGAGCCGCACAGGCTGGGCGTCTGGTATACGGGGCGGTGTGGGCTTCCTGGAGGAGGTGTCCCCTGGGCTGTCAGTGGATGAAACCAAAGCCACGGGCGGGTTGTCAGAGACCCCAGAGAACCTGCCTCCCCACACACCCCCTGTTGCCCCCGACACCCCCCGTGACCCCGCGCGGCCCTGTGCGCAGGACTCGCCGCTGAAGGCCGTGCAGATGCTGTGGGTGAACCTCATCATGGACACCTTCGCGTCGCTGGCCCTGGCCACCGAGCCGCCCACGGAGACCCTCCTGCTGCGGAAGCCGTACGGCCGGAACAAGCCGCTCATCTCCCGCACCATGATGAAGAACATCCTGGGCCACGCCGTGTACCAGCTCACACTCATCTTCACGCTGCTCTTCGTGGGTGAGTGCCATGGCAGCCCCGACCCTGCCCTTCCTCCCGGCTGCGGGCTGCCCCCCCAGACACCGTCCCCACGGGGCGACTGCCCCCAGGAGGCAGCCAGCAGAGGGGACCCTGCGAGTCGGACCTCCACCCCCGCCTCCTTCCTGTCCCCGTCGTCCAGAGCTCAGCCCGGCGACCCCGTCCCCCTCCTTCCCCTCTGGCCGCGGGACCTTCAGAAAGCTCCGGCTCTTGCCACGATTTCCGCGGCCCGTGTTCGGTTCTGGCCGCCACCCGCATCTTCGGAGGTGGGAGAGGCGGATGCCGGTTTCACCGCAGCCGCCCGCACTCCCCCACCCCCCCACCCTGGATGGCCGCTGTCACATTCCGGGCAGTGCCAGGGACTGAGCCCAGGTTGGCCGCAGGAAGGCCAGCACCTCTCCAGCCCCTCACTGCATCGTTTGGGGGTTTTTCTGAGGAGGGTCCCCCCGGGATTCCCAGCCCCCCAGGATGTGCCATACAGGCCTGGCCACCCCCACGTACTCTGGGTCCCCCAGGGCCACACCTGCTGGAGCTCGGAAACGTGTGGCACTGGGGTTGGAAGCCGGGCTGGCCACGTGCAAGACCAGAGTCTGTCCATCTGTCCCTCCATCCCCTGCCCGCCGCCCACAGCTTCCTGCCCCCTGCCCCTCCCCCATCCACCTCCTGGGCCCACGGCAGCCCTTCACAGCCACGGGAAACCTGGGTGCAGGTCGCTCCAGATTGTCCTCCCAGGAGGAGCGAAGGGCCCGTGAGCACCCGGCAACACCCAGAACCCAGATCCGGGCGCCAGACCCCCTGCCCCGCAGTCCCGTGGCCCCCCGTGGCTCCCCGCGGCCCGGCCCAGCCCCGCTGTCGCCCACAGGCGAGAAGATGTTCCAGATCGACAGCGGCAGGAACGCGCCCCTGCACTCGCCGCCCTCCGAGCACTACACCATCATCTTCAACACCTTCGTCATGATGCAGCTCTTCAACGAGGTGAACGCCCGCAAGATCCATGGCGAGCGCAACGTCTTCGACGGCATCTTCCGGAACCCCATCTTCTGCACCATCGTGCTGGGCACCTTCGCCATCCAGGTCGCCGGCCCCGCCCCCCGCCCCCCGCGCCCCGAGAGCCCCCCGCCCCACGGTAGCCCTGACGCCCCTCTCCCCTCCCCCAGATCGTGATCGTGCAGTTCGGGGGGAAGCCCTTCAGCTGCTCCCCGCTGCAGCTGGACCAGTGGATGTGGTGCATCTTCATCGGCTTAGGGGAGCTGGTGTGGGGCCAGGTGAGTGCCCACGGGCCCGACCCTGGCGCTTCGGGGTCTCTCCGCTCCGATTTGGACCACTGACTGCGTCTGCCAAGACCCATTTCAAAACACAACATCCGGTGCCCCGTGCCGGGCACCTCATGTCGACTGCCTCAGGGGAGGGCCGAAAGAGCAGATGGTGCCTGGCGCCGAGGCCCCGAGCTCCAGCCCTGGGGACCCAGCCCCGGCCCGGCTCCTGTCTCCCGGGGGCGCCCAGCTCCACATCACCAAGGCCCACTCTGACCTCCAGGTCAGCAGTGTTCGCCCCAGTGGACCTAGGACCCCTGATTTGGGGAAAGAGCCCAAAAAAATAATAGGGAGAAAAGAAAAGAGCAATATTTTTTTAAAAAAATGGGATCAATCAAGTGGGTTTCCAGGTTGCCAAGGTTCGGAGCTGGCACTCAGCGTTGCACTGGGCTCTGCTCCTCCCTGGGTCCGTGCTCCCTCCCTGGACCCAGTGCCCCCTCCCGGGCCCCGTGCTTCCTCCCTGGGTCCGTGCTCCCTCCCTGGGCCCAGTGCTCCCCCCCCCCCCAGTCATGACAACAGTGAAGGGAGGGAGTGTTTAATTGGAATGTTTACAGGTTTCTTGGGGGGGGGTTGTTTTGGTTTTGGGGAAACCCCCAGCAGTGCTCAGAGCTTACTCCTGGCTCTGTGCTCAGGGATCACTCCTGGCGGGCTCGGGAGACTATCTCAGGTGCTGGGGATCAAACCCCAGACAACCAAATACAGGGCACACACCTTCCCCACTGTTCTATTGCTCCAGCGCCCCAAATGAGACGCTTTAAGGGGTGCCAGTCAGAGGGTGAGTGTGTGCAGTTCAGAGAGAAGTGAGGGGCGCGTGCCCCACAGGTGGCCTCAGCTGCTGGGTGGGCCCTTCAGTCTTCGCCCAAACCCCCTCCCAGTTCCTCCACGCCTGCACAGAAGCGCCACAAGACACAGGCTCATGGGTCCTCCTGGGCCCAGGTCCTGCCCCAGCCTCCCTGGCAAAAGCATCTCTCTGCCCAGGCCACCTTCACCCTGGACAGCTCCGGCCAGGGACTGACCATGCACCCGAGCTAGCGGGCCACCACCCCTCCCAGCAGGTCTGACCCTCAGGAAAGAGGGTCCACCCCCAGGCCTCCCTCACTCCAGCCCCGGCCTCGCGCTGGGTCCCTCATCCTCGAGGCCCGGAGACCTGGTCAGTCCCCAACCTCTGAGTGCAGGAGGCTGAGTGCTGGCCCACGGCCACCCAGAGGCACGTCCATGGCTCCTCAAGGCCAGGCTGCCTCGCACACACATTTGCACATACACACAGTACATGCACACGTGCTCGCACAGACACATGTGCTTACTGACACATGCACATACGTGCACACAGCGCAGGTAGACACACGAACGCACACACGTGCGCGCACGCACTTGCGCTCCAGGGCGGGAGGCCGGGCCCAGGGACCCCCGCTGATGGCTGGCCCCCTGCAGGTCATCGCCACCATCCCGACCAGCAGGCTGAAGTTCCTGAAGGAGGCGGGCCGGCTGACGCAGAAGGAGGAGCTCCCCGAGGAGGAGCTCAACGAGGACGTGGAGGAGATCGACCACGCGGAGCGGGAGCTGCGCCGCGGCCAGATCCTGTGGTTCCGGGGCCTCAACCGCATCCAGACCCAGGTGCCAGCCCGCGCGGCGGAGGGCGGGGCTGGCGCTGAGCCCCCTCCCCCACACCCAACTGCTGGGGACCGGAGGCCCCGAGATGCCCCCTTGGTCTAACCAGGTGCCCCCACGAGGGCAAGGAGGGGGCGGCCGGGCGGCGGGCAGCGAGGGGCTCAGCTGGGCTGGGCTTCGGGTGGCCAGTGGCCAGCGGGCAGGTTGGCGCCCGCCTGGAAACACCGAAGCTTCTTCCCAGCGGCCGGAGAGCCACCAGCAGCCAGAGGACGGTCCCCTCCCCGCTACCCCCACATGTGGCACTTCTAGGAGCAGGTCTGGTCCCCAAAGCAACCCTGGACACACACAGCCCTGGGAACACACACATGCACACACACACACACACAGAGCCCTGGACACACACACACAGCCCTGGACACACACATATGGCCCTGGGCACACACACACGGCTCTGAACACACACACGACCCTGGTCACACACACGACACTGGACACACAGCCCTGGACACACAC
>JAOXYA010479486.1:0-16524 GCA_028565675.1 Sorex palustris | reverse complement strand
GAACAGATGCCATTGGGCTACACTAGCACGGGACAGGGACAAATGGAGACGTTACTGGCGCCTGCTCGAGCAAATCGCCGACTAACGGGAAGTTAAGTGATTAAGTGATTAAGGATTTTTGGTGGAGACTTTTGGGATTGTTTTTATGTATATCATATAGTGATAGTTCAAATAGTGACAGTTCAAGTTCTTTTAAAATTTTAATTCCTTTATGTTGTCTTGCCTAATTTCTTTAGCTAGGCATTCCAATACTGTTTTGAGCAATACCAAATACTGTTTTGGGTAGAGTGGACATTCTTCCTTCTGCCTAATCTTGAGAAGGTTTTCATAACAGAAAGCAAGGCACCAAAGTGGGGGCAGTACCTGGATTACCCTGGGCTCTAGAACAGGACTGGGGAGGAAAGAGACCCAGTGGGCAGAGGCATCAGTGCAGGGGTGGGGTCTCCAGACACTTGGTGGGGAAGAGCGCTGGGGAACTATACATCTTAGCAATGGAATGAAAAAGACAGATGCAAACTACATTAATGAAACTTAAAAGGGTGCCTGTCAGGGAGGCAGGCTGAGGGTCAGAAGGACACTGGACGTGGGTGGAGGGAGTGAACACCAGGGATGAGATAGGTGCTGGAAAATTCCATGCCTGAAACTATAAATAACTTTGTAAATCACAAAGCTTAAATAGAAAAATAAGTCATTTATTTTTTGAAAAGGAGGATTATTAGTTTTTCACTGTTGAGTCTGATTTAGCTGTGGGTTTGCTGAACACGATCTTTGTAGTAGTTAGGCAGATTCCTATCCTCACCTGGCTGACTTTTTTTATAACAGTGAATGAGTATTAAATCTTATTAAAATCTTTCTGTATTTAACAGCATGATTCTCATCTTTCCTTCTGCTGATATGGTCTATCACACTAATTGGTGTATACTGAGCCGTCCTTGCATCCCTGAAGTGAATCTCACTTGATATGGTGTATGATCCTTTTGATACATGGTTGGATTCAGCTCACTGATATTTTGTTGGGTATCTCTGCATCTATGTTCATCAGACACTGGCTGGCAGTTTTCAATTTCAGTCTCTGCTACTCTTGATCTGAGGGTAATGTTGGTCTTGTGAAAGCTGTTAGGAAGACTCCTGCCTATTCCTTTGATTTTCTGTAAGAGTGTGAGACGAACAGAACTGTATCGGTCCTCTTAGCAACTCAGCAGTAGCCACTAGAAAACACAGCTGGTGACTGGTCTGCCCCAGTTTACATTTCCTCCTGCCTCAGTGTTGGGAGGCTGCACGTATCTGAAAATTCAACGGCTCCTTCTGGGTTGTCTGGGTTAGTGGCTAAAACTTCTGATATTCTGTTTCTAAGTTCTCTGTTAGTCTTTTTTCCTTTTCATTTCTGGTCTGATTACTTGATATTTTCTTTTTCCTTCTGAGTTGAAGGGTTTGCCAGTCATATTTACTCCTTTGGGGGTTCTCCTTTGAGAATCCAGATCTTGGTGAACTTAGATGAACGTCTAGTCCCTAACCTGGCAGTTTGACTTAGAGACATTGTTGGAATTGATTTGCTGTCTTCGATTTTTGGCTAACAGCTGCTGCTGCATCATTTCTATAGCTTGAAATGAAGTTTTATTCTGGATGCCTACTTCGGAGTGCCCCTTGCTTGAGGATGTGAAGTTGACCAATAAGCTCAGCTGCCTGTTTCCCAGGATAGACGCAATTACTCTCCAGTAACCTGGAGCTTCTGATGAAGTGGTAATTTCACATTTCGATCATTTTGCATCTCATTTGCATCATATTGTTGGAGGTTTAGTTACCAACCTGTGAGATGCTTTGACTGCTGTGACGTGGGGGTGAGAGAGGAGATTTCAGCATGGAGGCTGAAATGAGTGGTTAACTCATGAGTGAATATTTTCTTACTAATTTGCTACTTGATTCAACTTCATAAGAGCAAGAACCCAGAAAATGACGAGTGTTTTAAGAGCATCCTGTGTTTACTGCTGTCTTCTGCGCCCTCCCTCATGGCGCACCTTTCAAAGCACCTGGGGTGGACACCAAGGCCCACCTGTCCCGTATGGCGCGGAAGGCCTGCACTGTTCCCCTTAGTGCATATGACAGCTAAAATATTGGCCGTGATTGCAGACAATTCAAATAAAATCACCCTGAGCCCCGGTGCCCACAGGCCTCTCAGCACGGCTCAGCCTCCTTTAGATGAACCCAAGCCAAGCCTCG
This sequence comes from Sorex palustris, assembly GCA_028565675.1. NCBI lineage: Eukaryota > Metazoa > Chordata > Mammalia > Eulipotyphla > Soricidae > Sorex > Sorex palustris. Next base: position 14,307 of record JAOXYA010479486.1, on the reverse strand, counting down.
TCTTCAGATGCCCTTATCACACGCAGCGCCTCTGTGGACATGTTTACCACAGAAATCAGCGAAGCATCTTCCCTGCCCCTCCCTGCCCCTTCTTCCCTGGCAGCACCCTGTTGAGTAGACTGCCGTATCTGCAAACCACAGCACGGTCCTGCCGTGTCCAGACTCAGGCCCAGCCTGGCCATCTTGTCAGGTCTGTCACTGAACCCACAGTTCTGCCACCTCGGACCCCCCACTACCCTCTTCTGGGCACAGTTTCCTTAAAGAACCCTTTCTTCAGACCCAAGCTCCCGTTGCTCTGCTCAACAGCAACTTCCCGAACCCAGAACACACCCGGACAGTAGCTCCCCAAGTCTGAGATGCATCTGAGTCAGAAAACACCCTGGGAGGGGCGACACACAGAAGGGCTGTGAGCCCTGCCGCGGGGGTGGGCCCTTGGAGCGGGGGGCCCCATGCCCCATGCTGGACCGCCCTCCCTCACAGACCCAGACAGCACCAAGGTGAGGGTCCCACTTCCACTGAAGAATGCAGCATCTGATAATACCTCCCCTCAGCATGCTCACCTCCCACAGCCTCACCTCCCACAGTCTCGCCTCCCCTCTATCATGCCCACCTCCCCAGCCTGCTCCCCTCCCCACAGCCTGCTCCCCTCACTCGGGTTTCTGATGAGGCCCAGGATGACCCCTCCACTGGGCACTCACTTCCGGGAGCCCAGGAGCAGTGGGTACCTCTCCTGAGTCCTGAGCCTGGGCCGCGTCTGCAGACCCTGTCTCCTGCATGCGCCAGCACCAGCACTTGCTTAGTGAAGAACCTGTGAACCTTGAGTGGCAGGGGCCAGCGGCCAGGAGAGACCAGGCTTTGGGCCACAGGGAGGCCACGTGGGGCCAGGACACACACACATGCACACACAAACGCACACACAAACACACACGCACACACACACACACACACACACACACACACACACACACAAGCCCCGGAAGGGCGCTGGGAGCAGCTACGGCTGCAGGGGCTGCACTGCACAAGGACCATGCGAGGTCACCACGTCACCCCCGGGTGCCACGGCTCCTCAGGCTCTGAACTACAGCATCTGTGGGAGGCCAATGGGACCCCCGGAACTCTGTGAAAGGTTCATCCGAGACCAGAAACACGACCGTTTCCCAGAAACAAGGAGCCAGACTAGCCCAGGGCCAAGTTTCTCCCTTTGGGGACTTTCTCTCTCTCGCTTCTCTGAAACAAATGTTTCTGTTTCTAAGCAAGAGTCTGAAGCAGTCGCTTCGCTCTGCCAGTCAGTGTTTTAGCTTTGGGTTTGGTTTTGGGCCGCATCCCAGCAGTGCTCTGAGCTCACTCCTGGCCCTGTGCTCAGGGGCCCCTCTGGGTGCAGGGGATCGGAACCTGGGTCAACCACAAGCAAGTTGAGGCCCCCCCCCCCTCTGGGACTGCTCTGACCCTGAGCGTTTCATTCTGAAGCTGCTGAGGCGCCTGAGACCCACCCGCCAGCAGGGCCCCGACCAGTCTCCGCACACAGAACCTTCCTCCCAGACACTGGACATCAAACTGCAAAATGACCCTCGGCCTGTGAAGGACACACCGTCCCGAGCTCCATCCCACGGCCACTCACTCACGCCGGGTCAGCGACTGACTCGCTGACGTGGTTCTCTGCTGCTAGGAGGAACTTACAGGCAAACTGGAGTTTGGCCTCTCTGCTGACCACCGTCCCGAGTGAGTTGGTCGCGAAGCACTGGTAGCTACCTGCATCCCGGTGGCGGTCAGGACCCAGGACCACGAGGTTCCCTCCAAGTAGCTGGTAGCGGTGACGCTGGCTGAGGTCCACGTCGGTGCCGTTCAGCTGCCACCTAGAAGCACGGCAGGAGGGGAGTGTGGAGCACTCCTGCCCTCACCTGGGCACACCTAGATCTCACCTGCACCGCGCTGCAGGGCACACCTGGCCCTCACCTCGCCTCTCCTGCAGGGCACACCTGGCCTCACCTGCATCTCACCTCACGTTCCCCCACGGAGGGCAGTAGCTACCTGTTCCTGCCTCAGCAGACCTGGAAATCCCCAGTGTCTGCTGTACCCTAAGCGGGAGGAAGCCACAAGGAGCAAAGAAGGAATCACACATTAGCTTCCAGGGAGGAAGCTGTTGGCAGAATTCCCCAGTGCCTTCAGGCCACCCCTGACAGGCTAGGACAGGCTTGGGTATGGCCCAGTCTGGCTGGACTTTTCTTTATTTCCACAGCTCCCTGGTCTGTCCCCAGATTTGGTGCCTAGCACACACTCCCCAACTAGAGGCCATATATTAGGGTTTGGGTGCTAAAGCCTTAGAGAAGGCTAGAGAAGCCCGGAGACAGAGACAGGGCTACCTGAGGTAAACTGACAGGAAGCCCAGAGACAGAGACGGGGGTGCCTGAGGAAAGTTGACTGGAAGCCCAGAGACAGAGACAGGGTGCCCAGGAAAAGCTGACTGGAAGCACAACAGTGCGCCTCGACTGTCTGCAACAACCAAAGCTCCTTCCCGGTAGAGAGCGAGTCACAGGAAACACCTGTGAAAAAGCACGGGTGCCAGGAGCAGCTGAGATGAGAGAAGGGCGAGCTCAGGCAGCCTGTCCGTCCATCTGTCTGCCCGCAGGATAGAGACCCAGCATGGGACACTGCATGTTCGTCCGCAGTGGCCCAGACCCCATGGGACACTGTCTGCAGTTGCCCAGGCTCAGTGGCTCTCTCTCTGCAGTGGCTCAGAACCTATGGGGGATGCTCTTCGTCTGACTGTCTGTGGAGGTGACCTGGGGAATACAGAGCTTGCAAGCAGTAGTAAGAGCCTGTTTGCTCCAAGGAATAAATATAAGAAAATAAATTTTAGAAATCCGATTCGTGGTGGAGCCTGGAGCCCAGGCAGGGCGCCCTGACCTGTGAGAGGCCTGAATCCACCCTGCACCACCTGGCCCTGAGCAGAATTGTGCATATGTGCACATACATGCACACTCAGACATGCATATACTCACGTGTGCATGCATACACACACGCACACATGCACACAGTAACAGGTGCACACAGGTGGTGCATTCATGCATACTCACACATGAACACATATGTGCATACTCACTGATGCTCTCATAATATTCACACATGGACACAGGCTCATGTGCATGTATACACACTCACATGTGTGCTCAGACACTCAACCCATTGTCTTTCTCACACGGCTCAGCCCATCTGTCTCCATGTACCTACGTGTCCCTTGCATGACTCAACCCTCTTACATGTCTCAGTCCATCTGTGTTTTCCCTGCATGACTCAGCCCACCCACTTTTCTCTCACACAGCTCAGCTCGTCTGTGCGTCCCTTGCGTGGCTCTGCCTGTTTCTCTTGAGGCTCATCCTTGTCTCTGCCACATGCCTTGCACTGGAGCTCAGACAACGTCCAGTGGAGCAAGTGCTCAAGGACACGAGCTCTCACTGTCCTCAGGGCAAGCACCTGTGTGAAGTGCTGAGTGAGGTGTGAGCCTGTGGGGGAGCCTCGCTGCTCAGGGCTACAGCCAGCGGCCAGAGAAGACCCTGGGTAGCCAGGGGAGGACCCACCTCTGCCCACAGCCACCCTCCTGGGGCCCCCACGTGCTCCCCCAAAGTGCACACGAGAGGAGGAGAGAGCAGGAGTCGCCTGCGAGGTTCATCTCGAATGGAGAGAACAAAATAACTTCTGGATGCAGGTTGAAAGTAGACTGTGGACTGAACATGATTGCCACTCGATGCCTCTTTTGCAGACCACAACACCCAAAAGGAGAGAGAGAACAGAAGGGAATGCCCTGCCACAGATGGGGGTAGGAGGGATACTGGGATCCGTGGTGGTGGAAAATGGGCACTGGTGGAGGGATGGGTATTTGATCAAAACCCAAGCACAAAAATTTGTAAGTCTACAACTGTACCTCATGGTGTTTCACTAATAAAAGTTAATAATAAAAAAATAACTTCTGGAACATTCAGGGCTGCACTGGGTGAGGCCACCCCACTAAGCCATCGTCAGGCCGTGCCCAATTCAGAAGGTGACAGGAAAACTAGGAACTTAATCACTGAAGCAGTTTGTGGTTCCAGATGAGGCTTTCGCGTTAATGAGCAAACGCATTAGTGTTTTGCTGCAGTATCTGCTAATATGTTGACTGCAGTGATGAGAGTAATCGCGATCCTTCAAGAAAGGGCGCCTCCATCTGCACACTCAGTATTTCATCCAAAAATCACTGGCCAGGCTTCAGTAATAATCGCTGAAGATGGAAATGAATCAACTCACGAGGCTGTTTTTAAAAAGGGACTTTAGTGATCTGTGTTATGTCAGATTCCGTCTCCTCACACTGGGTGTGAGATTGGGCCAGCGGCAGAGGCCACAGCAGCCGTCCCTGTCCTGTGGCGCCCAGCCGGGCACTGGCCTCCACTCGGTCCCTTCTCTGGGGCCCTCGCCGTGGTTCATGGAAACAGAATCCAATTAAAGGGCAGGATTTTCTCCCACACACAGACGTGAGGCGCCGGGTCCAGGGAAGCCGCTGATGAGAGGATGCCGGCTGTCCACGGCCAGGCTGAGCAGGTCCTCTGTGGTGGCGCAGGCAGCCTGTGTGCCTGGCGGGTGGGTGCCGCCACAGCCACTCACGGTGAGTCACTGAAGGGTGATGTCCCTTCAGCCACTGATGGCCCTGGGAGAAGCAGCAGAAACACTCCTGGCCGGCCTCTCATCTCGCGAAGGGCAGAAATCCTGACCACAGATGTGGCAGGACCTCCTCCTCCAGGAGGGCCTCCAAGCTCCCGCTGTGTGGGCACATCCAGGGACAGGCTGAGGCAGATGTTAATTAAACTCCCAACACAGGCCCGGCCTCAGGCAGGAGGTGCCGAGAGAGAAGAACATTCTCCATTAAACCCAGTGACGAACGACTCTCTGAGGATTTCTGAACCTGGGTTTCTCAAGAGCCAATTCAGAGCTGTTCTTATGCCAAGGGTCACCAGCAGAGACGAGGCCTGCCTCAGCCTGCAGGGTGGGCTTCCATGGCTTGCCAGACCCTCAGCTCTGTCCTGAGCCTCAGGAGCAGGACTGACTCCCTTTAACGCGAGGTTTCCAACAACCCCTAACTGCCCTTCGCAGCCCACGCATCCTCCTTCCACTCATCCTCACCTCCCAGCACCCGCCAGACTGCTGATGCTTACCACATGACCCAAACACCCTTTTCCTCCCTTCAAAACTACCCCAGTTGTTCTTTCTGGGCTTGGTGCTGCCCACAGCCACCCTATGTATCTGGGTTTGGAGCATCGTGGAATGAAAGGCCGGCACAGTCCTCCCGGGGTTTAAGGGTGACAGGGACACCTGCCTCCCAGCTGGCCGACTCCCCGCTGCAGACACAATCTCAGACACTGTCCCCACCTGCTCTCCCTCCACAGGTGCCATGGGCTGGGCTGCGGTGCGGTGCAGAGGCTGGGGGCTCGCACATAAACGGGGGCCAGTGTTGCTCTAGGTGGCCAGGGAGAGCTGTCAGGTGGGTGGGCAGTGGGCGGTTGGTGCCCTCTGCCAGGCTGCCCGGGCTGCACATACGTGGGGGCAGCAAGATCATCCCTTGTCAGACCGAGCGGACGCCCCCATTTTGGGAGGAAAAGGCGCCTCCAACAGTGCCGTGCGTTAGGGAATCAGGAGAGTGAGTCAGAGGCAGTCTGGCCCTCCACTGCTGCCTGTCCTAGGGGAGACTCTCCACTGCCCTGTGGCCTCCAGCCAGTGTCCTGTGGGCCTGGCTATGGCCACTTTATTGATTTCCACAGGAAAGGGCACAGCAGGGACCACTTCTGGTGCTGAGCAGGCCCAGGGACATGGCCAGGGTCTGACCCCTGGGGCTTCCGGGGAAGGAGGATGCAGCTGCTGTCCAGCAGTAGGATGGGCACGGGCCCACGCGGACAGGACAGGTGTGAGAGGCAGCTGGGTTTCCTCAGGATCCCACGGGCTTCTGTTAGCAGCCAGCAGGGCCGACTTGAGCCCTGAGCAGACCCTGGCAAGGCAGCTCCCGGCTGGGTCTCGGCAGGTGTGAGACCTTCCGGGAGCTGCTCCTAGCTAATGCATTTCCTCCCAGGGGAAGGCTGCTCACCCTGGGCTACAGGCAGTCAATCCCACAGCCACCCAACAACCCACATCACCCAAACAACCCACATCACCCAAACAACCCACATTCACCCAAACAACCCACATCACCCAAACAACCCACATCATCCAAACAATCACATCCACCAAACAACCCGCATCCACCCAAACAATCCACGTCATTCCCAAGAAACCCACATCATCCAAATAATCCACATTACCCAACCAATCCACATCACCCAAACAACCCACATCACCCCAAATTACCCAAACAACCCACATCACCTAAACAATCCACGTCACTACCAAGCAATCCACATCACCCAAACAATCCACATTACCCAACAACCCACCTCACCCCAAATTACCCAAACAACCCACATCGCCCAAACAACCCTCATCACCCAAACAATCCACGTCACTCCCAAGGAATCCACATCACCCAAACAACCCACATCAGTCAAACAACCCACATCCACCCAAACAACCCACATCACCCAAACAATCCATGTCACTCCCAAGGAATCCACATCACCCAAACAATCCACATCACCCAACTAATCCACATCACCCAGACAACCCACATCATCCAAACAACCCACTTTACCCAGACAACACACATAACTCAAACAACGCACATCCACCCAAACAACCCACATTCACCCAAACAACCCACGTCACCCAAACAACCCACATCAACCAAACAACCCATATGCATCCAAACAATCCACATCACCCAAACAACCCACATACCCCCAAACAACACACACCAAAATACTCCCAAGGAATCACACCACCCTAAATGATCCACAATAATCCAAACAATGCACAGCCTCTAAAATGTTCCACATCACATCCACACAATGCGTATCACCTCATCTAATCCACATGACCACAAACAATCCACATCACCTCCATGTTAGTATTTATATCGTGGAGGACGGGACTGCAAAATCCTTCCCTCTTCAATTGTAAATCTACAACTGTAAATTGTAAATCTACAACTGTACCTCATGGTGTTTCACTAATAAAAATAAATAAATAAATAAATAAATTAAAAAAAAATCCTTCCCTCTTCATGAAGCAAGACAGCTTTTACTGAAACTCACACAGAAAGCTGTCAGGGGATAGAAAGAGAGGAAGTATGTGTTCAAGAGAAAACATGGGCTTCTCCAGAGTGGAAACAGCTAGCAAAGATACAGAGAGACAAGCAAGAAGTGGGTTTAAAGGAGAACATGGGTTAGAGGGGCAGCGTTCCTCTCTATCCCCAGCGTCCTCCCTACCCCCGTCCCTCTCTGTCCCTCTCCCCCCCTCCTTACTTCCCTCCCTGCCCCTTTCCCTCCCTGTCCCCTTCCCTCCCTATCCTTCTCCCCTCTCTAACCCCAGTGTCTGCCTTCCTCTATCCCGAATGTCTGCTACCTTCCAGAGGCTTTTGTAAGGGCCACTGCTTCACTGAATCGATGGCTTTAGGTGGAGGTATCTTTTACATGTAAAAACCCTATAAACATAGAACAGTGGCATGAAAATGAGCCCACGTTCCTTGTTCTCAAGCTCTGATTTTGGACTATCTTTACAGAATTTTCATTGCATGCCCCTGTGAGTAAGCTCCCAAGGACTAGCTGCAAATCCAAGTCTACAGTAAATCACACCCCAAAACAATGAAAAGACACTGCCTACTGTGGGGGGGGAGGCTTCTCTTAGGTCAGGATTCCACCGGAAGGCAGGTAAGCAGCCGGGTCAACCCCGTTCAGACACCAGCACCCATGGCTCTCGCCTGCCCCACAGCACAGCTGTGCACGTCATTCATTGCCAGCGCCACGGGAGGGAGCAGAGCCCACCCCAGAAGAGGGAAAGGTTCAGTTTTTGGGGATGCGAACCCAGGGGGATGGACTCAGGGCCAGCCTCCCCATGGAGGACACTGGGGGGCCTTCGTAGAGGAGCAGACCCAAACCCGCCTCTCCCGAGGCTTCGTCTGCCTGGAGCCCCTGAGCCCCGTCGCAGCCTCAGTCTCATGCTCTGCCACCAGCATCAAAGACAGGAGCTGCTCTGTGCCGCGGGCACCCACGGGTGCAGGGCAGGGTGGGTGTGGCCGCTCCTCCCTATTCCTCGTGGCTCCTCCTGGCAACTCTCCAGCTCAGCTTGCACCCCCGAGCCCCCAGTACAGGGCTGAGCTGCGGGGGTCCCACTTACCTGTAATGCGGGGAGGGGCTGCCTCTGGCTTCACAGTTCAGGGTGACCGTCCTGTCCTCTGCGCCCACAGGGAACACACTGTCGCCAGGCTCCTGGGTAAACACGGGGCCTTGGAAGCGCGGGTCACCTGCACGAAGAAAAGCACAGGTGAGCCCAGCCTAGGGGGCAGAGGTGGCGCAGCCCTGCCTGCGGAGGGAGGCGGCCCCTTGGACGACCCCTTCCTGGCAGGGAGCTGCAGTCCCCACAACCAGGGCACATAGTCCTGAGCAGCAGCCCCACGCTGGCCTGGCCAGGATGGGCCATCACTGCCGTTCTCAGACCTCAGTGACGAACCACAGCAGAGCAGATCCTGGGAAACTGCGACAGGTCTGTCTCTGCCCGGAGAGGCAGCGTGGGGGCTGCTGTCCATTCTGAGGAACAGCCGGACCACCCTGGGCTGCACGGTGCCCCATGCCACGTGTGGGACCAAGCAGGGAAAAAGGCTCAGGGCTGCCCGCGCGATGGCCGGGCCAGGCCAAGCCTAGGACTCCCAGCACACATGGACAGATCTCCTTCCTGTGCCTGCAGTTTCACCCAGGACGTGACTGGCATAATCTCCCTGCTGGATATATACTCTGAGACACACTGAGTGCCCAGGACACACACACACACACACACACACTGGGGCACTCCCTTGTCCCCTCTGAACTTGCTCTACGACGTGGCCTGGGCTAAGGAAGGAAACACACACACATACACGTATTCACACATACACGCACATATATACACACACACATACTCTCACACCCACACTCACACGCTCACACTCCCGCTCACACTCACATGCATCCATACACACACACACCCAAACATATGTACTCACACATACTCCCACCCACACTCACATGTATCCACACACTCACACACACTCAAAGGCAGTCATGTTCAGACACACTCGCTCATAACTCACACCCGTTCCACACACTCATGTTCAGACTCATTCACTGCATTTGTACACACTCACGCTCACAGTTACACATGTTCACAACCCCCCAAACTCATGCACTCAAAGTCACACACACACTGACTCGCAGATGCTTACACACACACAATGCTCACATACACACTCTCATGCTTACAGTCTGACACACACGCTGCAGAACACACACAGTCACACACACAGCAGCTCTGTGCTGTGGTGGCCTCTGGCCTGGCTCTAAGAACAGGGAGGTAACATGAGGGTGACCCTTGGTGAGAGCAGTTCTGTCCCCACACCATACCCGTGGCCCATGACTGGGGGTTGGTGTGGGAAGCCAAGAGCCTCTCATAGACCCTGGCCGTGGTTCCCATGTTAGGAACTGCTTGGGACAGACATTGGTGACAGTCTCCCAGGACTTCCTGATCTCAGCAGATACCTGATCTATAGCCACATAACATCAGGCTGACAGTTATCTTATCTGGCCTTATCTATAGTAACCTCCAGGATGCATCTACTGCCCTAAGACCCTTTGATATGCAAATGTAAAGCTCAGGATGCACCTACTGCCAAAAGACCCTTTGATGTACAAATGTCTACCTTGAATGTTAGGTAAAGCTCTTGTTGCTGCCCCTACCATATATGGTTATATTGCTTCTGCTCCTGACTGAGCTGCCCCAACCCTATATAAACAGCCTGTATCCCTCAATAAAGTCTGTCCCTTTTTCTCTCTATTTCTAAACTGTACTCTGTCTCTTGTGTCTCGTGTTCATTCGGTTGGTCCCTCCTTGCACCATTGGATCAATCCTCGGGCCACCTCCATGGGCCGGAGAGTGGTTATCGGGGCACAGCCCCCTGCACAGCCACTCCTTTCTGCCTCTTAAATATACCCATGAGGAACGGAATGTTCCCTTTGAGCCCAAGCCTATTTCCAGTTGATTCTCAATCCTCATTTTGAAACACTAATCATCCACCTACAACCTCTGTCGCTGAAAAGTTCCTTGAACCCAAATCACTGTCTTCCCTCCACAGAATCTGATCTCTGTGGCACTGCCTAACCCAACCCCTGCTTGATGTTGGTGGTGCGATGCTCAGAAAAGCTATGAAAATGGGTACCGAAAAGTACCCATCCTCTCACCCTCTGACATTCGTTTATCCTCACTTTTCACTCTGGTTGTGGCCTTCCTCTGACTCTGCTCACAATATAGAAATTTGCCATCCCGGTTAAAGCATCACCAGGTGTGGCAAAGAAAGAAAAAAATTGTCATTAGGATTAGGAATAAACTCATTTTTTTTTCATTTCGGCTGATGTAATTTTCTAATAGATAGAAGCAAATGTTGCACAACATTTCCAATGTAGGGGCAGTCATAAGTGAAAGGCGCACAGGGTTATTTAAAGAAGAATTTGTTTCAGTCAGTTATTAAATGAAGTACAAAATATGCATGTAAGTAATAAACAATGTTTTCAAATTTGCATAGGAGGAGGCCTGGAGCAATAGAACTATGGGGAGGATACTTGCCTTGCACGCAGCTGTCCTGGGTTCCTTCCCTGGTACCACATATCCCTTGAACCTCAGCAGGAGTAATCCCTGAGTATGGACATAAGTATGAACATTCAAATATGAACATTCATATGAAATATGAACATTCATATGAAATATATGAACATTCATATGAACATTCATATGAAATATGAACATTCAAATATGAACATTCAAATATGAACATTCATATGAAAGAAGATAAACATGTGTTACTCCTGGCTCTGCACTCAGGAATTACTCCTGGCGGTGCTCAGGGGACAATATGGGGTGCTGGGAATTGAATCTGGGTCGACCGAGTGTAAGGCAAACACCCTACACGCTGTGCTATTGCTCCGGCCCCATCTTTGGATGACAGAAAGACATTTGAATACATAAAATATTTATTAAACAGAACATCTGGTATTGTGACAGAAAATTCTTACACAAATTAAAAACTCTAAAATTTATGGGGCTGGAGCAATAGCACAGCGGGTAGGGCGTTTGCCTTGCACGTGGCCGACCCAGGTTCAATTCCCAGCATCCCATATGGTCCCCTGAGCACCATCAGGAGTAACTCCTGAGTGCAGAGCCAGGAGTAACCCCTGGGTGTGACCCAAAAAGCAAAAAAAAAAACCTCTAAAATTTATAAAACAAATCCCTAAGCAACCCTAAAATCATTGAACTAATCTGAACTAGATAAGATAGTCCTAATTTTCTTTTGTTTATTGTTTGGGCCACACTCAGCAGTACTCAGGTCTTACTCCTGACTCTGCACTCAGGGATCACTCCTGGGGGGCTCAGGGACCCTATGGGCTGCCGGGGATCGAATTTGCTTCTGCTGCATACACGGTAAGAGCTCTCCCCACTGCACTGTGGCTGCCTCCCCCAATAGCTCTAATTCTTTCGTTATTAAATCATAGAATCTAAGGAAAATACATGAAAAAGGGCATTTGGGAGAAAAGTTAAAAATCAATGAGAAATGCATAAAGAAATAGGGAAAGATTAATAAAAGCAAAGTGAACTCAGAAAACAAAGTTTAATCAGAGTGGAAAGGTGAACAGAATTGCTATGTCAGTGAAGGAGTGAGGATGTAAACATTCTAAGTAACTTGTATGTGTTACTATAAGAACAGTTATGCCACCAGAAAGTTCTAAAAAATACCTTTAAATGAAATGAAATGCAGATTAAGAACAATAAAAGGGGCCAGAGAGTTAGTCCAGTGCATAGGGAGCTCGCCTTCCTCATGGTGGGTTTGGCGTTAATCTCCAGCATCGTATAGGGTCCCCAGAACCCACCAGGAGCGATGCCTGAACACAGAACAGGAGTAAGTCCTGAGCAACGCTGGTGTGGCCGCGAAACAACCAAAGTTAAGTAAAAGGGAAAGTACAGTAGAATACAAAGCGTAACAAAACATATAGTTGAAACTGCAGAGAAGAAAATAATAAATTGATGGGGCTAGATTGATAGTACAGTGGGCAGGGAGATTGATAGTACAGTGGGCAGGGCACTTGCCTTTCACACAGCCAACCCGGATTCCATCCCCAGTATCCTCTGAGCATGACCACAGCAATTCCTGCCTGCGCCTTGCATTCAGCTGACCAATTACCATCCCATAGGGTCTCCCAAGCACCACCAGTAGTAATTCCTGTGTGCAGAGGCAGGAAGACCCCTCAGCATCACTTGGTGTGACTCAAAAGCATAAAACAAAACAAAGAAGAAAAAACCCCAGAGTATCATTAATCTAAAGGAATGTGAGTATAGGAAATCAGGTGAACTTTGGCATTACAAAGTGTGTCACACAAAAACAGCATCAGGAAAAAGAAATTCTCCATTTTTTTAAATTTATTTTTTATTTTTTGGTCACACTTTGTTGGATATCAACCTTCAGTGTCTCAGGCTTCACAGGTTAATTGACCCTTTCCTCCTCCCAGAGACGCTTACCATGCCCTTGCTAACATTCCTAATTTGGTTAAAGTCTATCTTCAACCTTTCCTTTGTGTTGGATATTAACCCTAAGTGCTTTAGGCTTCATCAGTGAATTGTGGTCCAGGAATAGGTTCACTTGTGGGTGAGGCTCAGCTGGAGCATGTGGAGAGTGGCCATGAGCATGGTGGCGGTTGAGTTCTGGAGGTTTTTGGTTGCCAGGTAGGTTCAGTGAGGTGGGGAGGGTCTCAACCAGCCGCCCTCCGGGGCGCCCCAAGTGAACAGCCTGGCACAGGGTTCAGCGACAATGTTATGGCAACTCTCATGTTATGCTTCCTTCTGAGAGAGAAGGACATGTGACTCTGGATGGTGGGCGAGGATGAGATTATCTGGTGCCAGCCAGAGGTGGCTTTTGTCTGTGACTGCTGTTTCAGGAAGCAGGGGGATACAAGTGAAGGATCCCCGTTCCTGGTTCCATCGAACCCTGAGTTCTCACTCACAAAGTCCCGCATACCTGGGTTTTCTGGGGATTCAGTCATACGTGAGGCTTGGCCCCAGCAAAAGGAGAGCGACTGTGAGCAGGATGGCGGTTGAGTTCAGGAGGTTTTCAGCTGCCAGGGCTGGGTCCCTTGGGGTAGGGATGCCACAGGGAGCTTATGTTTGTCGAGGGTGGTCCCATAACAATGCTCCCATTTCTCTGTGTTTATTTGTAACCTCTTTCTTTGTGCTCTCTTCTCCAACTGGTCAATCACTTTTATCTATTAATAAATAGATAAAACTATTTAAAATTCTGTTAGTTTGTAAATATATGTGTGTGTGTGTGTGTGTGTGTGTGTAGGATAACATTGTAAAAAATATTTTCCTCTAATATTAGTTGCCTCCGACTTTGAACCCCATCAAATGTGGTGCAGTACTCTTGGAGTACGGGTGGTGTGTGGTATATAAAGTGTTGCGCAGTTGCAAATGCAGCCGCGTGGTCCAGGAATAGGTTCACTCATGCATGAGGCTTGCCCCGAGTGTGTGGAGAGTGGCTGTGAGGAGGGCTACAGTTGAGTTCTGGAGGTTTTTGGCTGCTGGAGCTGGGTTCCTTGGGGGTGGGGGTGGGTCTCCCCTGTCCCCTTCGGGGTGCCCTGAATGAAACAGCCTGGTGTGGCGTCTGGAAGCATGGTTATGGCAAGTGTCATGTTAGGCTCCCTTCTGGGAAAGAAGGACAAGCAACTCTTGGATATTAGTCTTGTACTTTATATATATATGCATATTTCATTTATATATAAATGTATATTTATGTATGTTTCATTTATATTTATATATGCATAATTCATTTTTGGCATTTATATATGGAACATGTGATAAAAGAGGCGTCGGTGGTGTCGGTATCCTTGTCAACACAAACTTAGCCATGAGCATTGATTCATTCAAATGCCTAACAACCCGAATCGGATGATTACACTTGAATAGATGTGGCTCACTGCCAGCAGTTTCTATCTTTGTTGTCTATGCACCAACATCCAGTTTTGGCGAAAGAGAAATTGAGAAGTTCTATATGGAGCTGGAGAAGTTCTATAAAGAAGATCACACCTTCTACAAGATCATTGTCGGTGATTTTAATGCCAAGATAGG
>JAOXYA010479480.1:0-15000 GCA_028565675.1 Sorex palustris | reverse complement strand
AACACCCCAGCTTTTGTCCTGTCTCGGAGCCAAGAGGCTCCTCTCCCCGGCCCCAGGGTCAGATGATGTGCCTGGGAGCAGGAGCGGGTGGGGCCCACCGTGCAGGGCCGCATGGGGCCGCGCTGATTCGCAGATGGAAATTTACATACATAATGTCATCGGGGCCCATTGACTCGCAGCTAAAGATGGAATCACTTGACATGCGACGCGTCCTCCGGAGAATGACGAGGAGACAAGAGGCCCTTGAGATGCCTTGAGTGCAAACATGCTTTTGTTGGGCAGGAGAGGCTGATTCCCAGCCCCACAAACCTCAGTTCCCTGCAGGTCACAGCTGGGTCTGGTGAGACGACAGTTGACGTGACCAGGGTTTTCCACCACAGCGCAATTGGCACCACCTGGGTGGAGTGAATAAACATGATGTCTCCTCGGACCGGAGCGCAGGGGCTGTTCCTTGGGCTACACTATCATACCACATTGACCAGGCAGGGGTGGCGCTGGTCTCTGAGGAGGTTACCTGCTGCTTCTCTGCCCCACGGGAGGGTTCCCCAGCCCAAGCAGCAGGCCCTGAGGGTCCTCTGTATCTTTGCAGTCAGTAGAGTGCCTCCTCAGGGATGGCCTTGCCTCGGCAGCCCGTGACACGGCCTCCACCTCACAAGCGTGGCAGAGGGTCTGGGAGCAGGAGGTGACACCCTGCCCATGCACCCTGTGGAATGCCCAGTTTGCAGCTGACAGCCCCTAACACTTGTCCTCCCACCCATGTGCTTATCTGTGCACAGACTACGAGCCCGTTCCTGAACGTAAGCAGAGCACTGTCAAGGGTGCACCCTGAGTGCTCCCTGGGAAGCGTGTGTCTAGGCCATGGGGAAGCTACATCTGGGCTCCACAGTCACTGCAAAGGAAATGGTGCTGACCACACAGTCCAGGGGACCTCATTCCTGGAGTGTGGCAGCACCTTGCGAGAACTCTCGGGGTCGCTGATTTTTCTCCCTGCCACCCCCCGCACCTGCTGCCTTCCATGTCAGGGAGGTGCCCCCTGACCTGGTGCTCCTGCAGAGATGGGTCTATCAGCCTGGGAGAGGCACTTGGCCCTGCTTCCCAGGGGTTCGTCTGGGGAGGAGGCAGCCAACTGTGGCTTCAGAAAGGGAAGGTCCTGGCTTATTCCACTCTGTCAGCTTCCCCACCTACTATCTATTTATTTGTCTATCTATGCATATATTATTGAGTGCCATGATTTACAAAGTCAATCATGATTGAGTATCAAGCATACAATGTTCCAACAACAATCCCTACACTAGAGTTCACTTTCCTCTGTCAACATCCCCAGTTCCACTCCTTTCCTATTTTTCTTTTCTTTACCACTCCATCCTCCACTGGCAAACTTCCTGGAAGTTCTCATGTTCTTTGCTTCTATTACTTTGGGCATTTGTTGTTTCTTTACATCCTGCATATGAGACAGATTGTTCTGTGTCTCTTCTCTCTCTCCCTCTGGTGTTATAACTTCATTCAACACGATACTCTCCAGATCCATCCACGTAGCAGCATATTTCATGATTTCATCCCTTCTTATAACTGCATAGTATTCCATCGTGTCTCTGTACGATAGTGACTGTATTGGCTCGTCTGCTCTTGGACTTTTAGGCTGTTCCCAGATTTTGACTATTCTTAATAGTGCTTCTGCCGCTCCTATTGTCTACCTCAAACACCCGAAAGAGTTTTTCATTCCTTCCATTCACCCCACTTTCTTCCTGAGGCCATTGGCTACCCCAGGTATGCTGGCAAACTGGCTGTGGGTTTCATGGACCAGGGGCATGGTGAGGGGTGTCACCTTGTTCTGTGGTCCTTCCAGGCCTCAGTCCTACTTCACAGCACATGGAGCTCTGCTGAAGACAGCAGACACATGCATGCAGAGGCCCCCAGCCCCTCAGACTCACGCGTTCAGCTTAGCCTGACCATGCAGGGGAGTGTGTGGCCAGCCTCGAGGATTCCTGTGTCCTCGGTTCCATTGTCATGAAACTCGCTGGGTGCGAGCACACAGCAGGGTCCAGGGGCCCTTCTTGCCTTTCCTGTCCCAGGCCCGAGTCTTAATGACCCCCGACCTCAAAGATGATTTAGAGAAAAATTCCTGAAAATCACCAAATGGTGCACAGAAAACTTCAGAACTGGCGAGGCAAGGAGAAAGTGAGACACTTGGGGTGCGGCGTTGTTCTTTGCTTTCTTTCCTCTTCCCACCCCACCTATTTTGTTCTAGTCTTTGAAGAGCAAAGAAACTCTGTCACCATGCAGTACAAGTAGAGCTGGCCTTGCTGTCCTTAAAGAAGAAAGAAAAGAAAAAACAGACAGAGCCACAGAAAAACTGTGTGATCATTCTGTTGCTTGTTGGATTCACCAAGCCATGGGTGGAGCTGCGGCACCGTCCACCAGTCTCAGGGGCATGCCAGTCCCAAGGTTCTCACTTAATGCAGATACAGGGTGGCAGCTGGTGGGCCCCAGGGCCCATGCTCATGCCCACACCAAGACCCGAGCTCTAAGACCACTGTACACGGCCCCTTGCTCTACCTGCTCCAAACTCCTTTAAGGAGTCTGGGAGATTGCTGGCTACAGCGGGGTGTTTCTTTGACTTGTTCTTTCTTCCTCGAATAGGGCTGCAGAAGTGCCAGGGGGATGCAGCTGGCAGCAGGGCCCTGCATGCCTCTGTGTGGCATCTGATGCTGGAACAAAGCCTGTGGCTTTCTGGGCCTCATGCAGAGGAAGCACATGGTACTGTTTTAGTGCCAGGGGACCACAGGTTGTGCTGGGACCCTCAGTTTTGAGACCCAGTGGAACCGTCTTGGGGTCCTCCAATGTTGACCTGGAATGGGGACGTCACCAGGCCAATGTTCTGGTGTCCATGCACTTCCCTGGCTGTTGCTTGGGAAGGAGATGAGGAGAGGAGGCTGAGTCCAGCTTGGACGTCCTGTCTGGTGTGAGGGATATGGGGATCTCCCCAGCATTTATGTCTCCACTTCAGTAGGAACTTTGGATGTGAGCAGGAATATAAAACAAGAAGTCCTGAGCTTTAGCCAGCAGAAGCTGTTTGATTTGGCCTGAATTAGGCTTTTAAATTCAAAACCAGTCTATTAAAAAAAATAACACTTAGGGGCGTTTCTTTTGAGAAATCAGAGACCTGGGGAATAGTTCACATTCTCATGTGGAAGGAAGTGAGTGGACTCAGGAATGGATGGGCTGATGCTCAAATTCATCTGTGCCAAGAGACTCCCTTGTCCACCCGCTCTCGCCACCCCAGGAGAGCAAAGAGTCTCGAGGGGAGAGAGAGCTGGAGGACACACACTTTGGGATTTCAAAAGTGACTGTGAAGTTCAAGTACAGAAAGAACATGGTCTTACCACAAAGGGAGACAAGCAGATCAAGGAAGGGGCTGAGATGCCAGAAATAGACTCTCCTAGTCAAGAATATCACTTTCAACCAAGTCATCAAGACAGAAGAGTGGGAGAGAGAGTACAATGGGGAGGGTGCTGGCCTTGCACGCAGCCAACCTGGGTTTAATCCCTGCCACCAGATATGGTTCCCCAAGCCTGCCAAGAGGGATCCCAGTATGTAGTGCAAGAATAAACCCTGAACACTGTTGGGTGTGGCCTCCCAAATAAAAAAGACCCAACTTTTCAACAGCAGGCAGTGGGATAAATGGATACTGACAGGTCTAGGAGAGAATTTTGACTCTTGGAACCACACACAAATACTCATTACAGTGGGATCAAAGACTAAAGGTGAGAGAGGAAGCAATGCAAACTTCCTTAGAAGAAAATTTGGTATAAAACTTAGGACTTAGGCTAGGGAGTTGGCTCCGAGGCTCAAAGCAGGAGCCTAGCATGCACGAGGCCAAGGGTTTGATCCCTGGAGTGGTCACACACAGAGAGTGTCATCCTGTAAGCAATTACATGCATGTGTGTCACTCCTGGCCCTGTACTCAAGAGTTGCTCCTGGCGATGCTCTGAAGACTATCTGGGACGCCAGAGATTGAGCGTGGGTTGGCCATGTGCGGGACAAGCGCCCACCCTTCTGTCTGTCACTCCAGAAACCTGGCAGCAGTCTTGTCTGTGATTCCTGGCACTCACATGACTCCTGGCTATACCACAGCCTGGTAATGTGCGAGACCCACAACCACAGAAGACAAACAGTCATCATGGCTGGGAGTTTGGCCCCCTGAGAGCACATGGGCATGAGCACTGCAACTAAAATGTGATTCCCAATGACCGCCACAACCTGAACATGGTCCAGAAATAGCCTACGGAGGACCATCCACCAGGAGCACGGGTGCTCACATGGTGTTTCCTCTCTCCCACAGCACCACAACCCAGCATTCCGGAGCCATGGCCCAGAGTATGTGCCCCGCCCCTGGCCACCACAGCATTCAAAGACACAACAGAAGGGAGGAAAAGGCAGCAAAACATTCTAGAAGCTTTCTGATCATGCATTTGGCTATTGTTTCTCAGATATGGCATCAAAATCATGAGTCTCCTCCTTATGAGATTTATTGGATTTTATCAAAGTCAACAATTGCACCAGTAAAGTGACAAAACTCAAAGTATGTGAAAGCTTTTTTTCAGACTGGGTGTTTGATAAGGGACTGATAAAGATTCTCTGGTAAAGGCGATTGGACCAGACACAACTCAATAATCAAATGAGCCCAACAAAATAGGCAAAGAGTCTAAATGAAAATTTCTCTGAGGAAGATTTACAATGGGCCAATAAATGCGTGGAAAGATGTTCAACCTCTCCAGCCATTAGGGATATCAAAATCCAACTCATAAAGAGACACCAGTACAAACCCACTAGGATGGCTGGAATCAAAACTGGAGATCAGAATGCGTGGCAAGAACGTGGGGGGAGATTCAGTCCCCCACACTGCTGGTGGGAATGTAAAATGGAGGCAGTTCCTTTGGCAAATAATTAGACAATTAACCCAAAATGATCAGGGGACCTGGGCTGGCAGCAAGCAAGGCTAGCACCTTGCCTGCTGCACTATCACTCACACTCCACGAAACAAAGTTTTCTGATCCATGCAACTGTGTGGTTAAATCTTGCAGACATCACAGTTGTTACAAGAAAAGCCTGTAGGGGCTGGAGCGATAGCACCATGGGTAGGGCGTTTACCTTGCACGCGGCCAACCTGGGTTTGATTCCCAGCATCCCATATGGTCCCCTGAGCACAGCCAGGAGTAATTCCTGAGTTCAGAGCCAGGAGTAACCCCTGCGCATCGCAGGGTGTGACACGCCCCCCCCCAAAAAAAGGAAAAAAAAAAGAAAAGCCTGTCTCCGTCTACTATTGCAATGTACAACATTGCACTATTGCATAGCTTGTTTCTATGATGGGGGCAAATCTATAGAGATAGAAATTGGATAATGATGGTCTCAGGCTGCAATAGGGCGTGCGAAAGAGGAGAATGGCTGCTAATGGCTTTTCCTTTGCGCGGGTCACAAACAAGTTAAAAAGTAGGTCATATTACTTACTACACAATTCTGGAACGTGCTGGTGTAGGCCCTTTAAGTGACTTCTGCAGAACTCTCTGCTCTTAGACTCAAGGAGAGATCCAGTGCAGCAAATGCTTTTGGCCCTCAAAGTCCAACCAGCTTCTGCCCCCACTAAAGTTACCTGCCTGGTCTTGTGGGCACTTGGGAGAAAATGTGGGCATTCAAGAGGAATTCAGAGCAAACTCTGGGTCCTCTTTCCCAGCGGCACAGGGTCGACACCCGCCCTGCCCGAGATCCTCCCGTTGGCGCTGCTCAGATGCTGTCTCTGCCCGGTCCCCGTCTTGCTCTCTGGGCCAGGAGGGTCCGACTTGCCTCTCTGCCAAGCCTTGCTCTTCTCTGGCCTTTGAGCTCCGGTCGCCATCTCTCTCCCTGCTCGTTTCACTGACATGCTCCTGGATGCTAGAGAGTTGGGGGGTGTGGGGACCAGATGGGGGGCAGGAGCAGGTGACGCGGAGAGGCCAGCTGGGGGATGGCAGGGCGTGCCGAGGACTCCTCTGCCTGCCAGGAACATGCGGGAGCAGAGCACTGCTGGGGACGCTGCTGCCTTCCAGAACCCAGATGTCATGCGAGGGTGGCCTCCGGTGGCTCCCGGAGCCACCAGCTGGGGCTTCTCTGAGCAGCCTCTTGCCAGAGCAAGGCCGGGTAGCCAAGGCGAGCTCGTCCTGGGCCAGACCAGCCCAGGCAGGCGTCTCCTCTGACTTCTGTCCCTGTCTTGGGATCCCTGTGGTGCATGATTCCTCTCCACATTCAGTAGAGCCCGAGCGAGGGAAACTGCGCCGGTCAGAAGCTTATTTGCAGCTCAGACTTGGGATCGGGTTAAAGCTTTTCAGAGACGGAGTTTCTGGGCAGTTTGCTGGCCCCTTGCTAGGGAAGCCGGGGAGTGAAGGAGTCAGAGGGCTTTTGCCCACCCTTGGTGGCTGTTCTGCTGGACGTGGCTTCTTCCTGAGGATGGGCACAGTGTGGTCCTGGCTGCTCACCATGGGGGGACAGGACCGGGTTCTGACATGGCTCTCCTCACCACGGTCTTTCCTGCCACAGATGGTCTTGCTCTCCTGGTGGAAACGCACCCTCCCTGAGCTGGTGCATCACACAATGGGCCGTTCACCCCAGGATGGGGATGCGTGCCAGGAGCCGCGCCTGTGTTAGTGCTTTCCTGGCAGGAGAGCACAGACAGACAAGTCCTGTCTTCAAGGACAGCAGGAGTCCCGGCGGCTAGGCAGCAGGTTTGAAGACCGCCATTGCCCAGGCCTGGATCTGGCTTTGCCCCTGCTCACCCGTGTTTATGTGGGGGACTCCCTGGCTTCCAGGCTCAGTGGCTGGGCTGCTCAACCCCAGGGGGTCTCTGTGTGGTCTGGGGGCAGAGGAGAGCTCTGCAAAGGGTTGGGGCGGTGAGTGATTTGGCTTTGGAGCAAAAGAAAGTCTCCCAAGATATTCTCCAGGTCACAAGCACAAATGATAGATCAAAGGAACCAGGCTGGGTTTAGCCATTAGTGAAGCAGGAAGAGAATACTGGGCAATAGAGAGTGGTGGGGTCTTGGGTTAACTGTAGAACACAGGCCGTCTGGGGGCGGGTGTGATCGTGCAGCACATAGGACATTGGCCTTGCCTGCGACCTACCCAGGTGTTATCCCAGCATCCCATATGGTCCCCTGAGCACTGCCAGGAGTGACTCCTGAGTGCAGAGCCAGGAGTAAGCCCTGAGCATCTCCTGGTGTGCCCCCCACAAACAAAAGCAACCAAACAAGACAAAAAGAACCCAGGCCCGTGTAAAGATGGAGCAGGCCCCGCCTCTCCCGATTGCTGCCTTCAGAAAGGCTTGCTTTTCCCCCCAGGAGATATTTGAAATCTGTGTTTGTGGAGATGATCTCACAGCTCAGAGCTGGGGAGATGGCTCAGGGGCTAGAGCATAATCCTAGCCCTGCCTTGTTTCTGGTGACTGCAGGGAAGTAGCACCCCAAAACGGGGAGCCTCCAAGCATTCCAAACCCAAACAGATAAAAGCTATTTAAAAAAATGCAAAGCCAAATAAAATTGTGTGATGCAAAGGTAGACGGTGGGCCACCAAATTTGAGATGTGTCTCTGCCTCTGTCTCTCTGTGTGCAATGCTGACTGAAACAGGCTGGAGTGAGGTCTGGGGAGCTCTCCACGTTGGGACATGGAGGGGAGGTAAGGAGAGGTGTCCACGCCGGCCCGGCAGGTTCTAAAGCCCTTGTGGCTCAGCTTGAGTCTAGGCCCCCAAAGGCACGTTTCTGCCCAGCCAGACCCCTAAAGCCTCTACCCAAACAAGCAACTTACGTGCCTGTAGAATCTACTGCCACAGCCCGGACCCCACCACGGTGACAGAGAATCTTGGCCAACGGCTCCTTCATCGCTGGACTCCACAAGGACACCGTACCTGGAGGCCAGAGGGGAAGAGCGACAATTAAGGGACCCTCACCCTTCCCCGTGACAGAGAGAGGATGCAGAGTCAACCCCCGCAGCCCCCAGCCTCGAGGGTCCATCTTTCATGGTACAACCCTGGGTGCAAATGGGCCTCCTCTTCCACACTGCCAGCAGCCCGCTGCCTTCTTCCCCCAGGAAGGCTTCCAGGGAGGAGCGTCATGCTGCCCGGGGCCTCAGCCTTGAAGGGGCACCTGAGCGGGCACCCAGGAAGCAGCAGAACTCTGCTGGCCATCCGGATGGGAACAGAAGCCTTCACTGGGAGCTGGCAGGCAGGGAGGCGGCATCTTGTGGAGGGGGCCGGTGGGAGAGGGGAGGGAGTCAGGCAGGAAGCAGGCTCTATCGGGGACCAGAACGAGCCGGTCAGGTCACAGCAGGCTGGACCTGGGAACGGCTTCTCGGCGGCTTCTGGGCCCCTGCTGCCTCAGTGGCTCCATCGAGCCACAGCCCAGCTGGTCCTTCACCCCACACCCCGGCACTGCAGACTTGGGGAGCTTGTGATGGGGGAGGCAGAGGAGAGCGACAGAGAGTCACGGGAGTAAGCGTGTCCTTTGGAAGTGTGGGGTGAAGGGCTGAGCAGGCCCAGGTGTCCAGGGCCAGAATCAGGCCTGGGCCTCTTTTCCCTTCCCGCGGGCCGGACCCGACTCAGTACTGTTGCCCCCCTCCTGCTCCCCCCCAAGCCTTTCGTTTCACGGCATGCAGTGCTGGGACCATTCTCGCCCACGGCCTGGGCTTGGCTGCCTCTGTGCCCCTCACTATCTCAGGAGATGCCACAGGACCACCACCCCTTCCTTGGATGCCCACAGCACCCTCCTCCTGGGGCCTTCGTGGGGGTTCATCGGAGGGTATGCTGCTGTACCTGCTGACCAACAGAAACTCAGGGCCACTGGGGCCCACCTGG
The DNA here is from genome assembly GCA_028565675.1 of Sorex palustris. Lineage (NCBI taxonomy): Eukaryota > Metazoa > Chordata > Mammalia > Eulipotyphla > Soricidae > Sorex > Sorex palustris. The sequence goes on along the minus strand of JAOXYA010479480.1, from coordinate 6,131 downwards.
GGGTCACCGAGCGTCTGTGTATTGGGGGGTCTAGAGAGACCCAGGCTGGCTGGTGGGTCTCTGCTTGCCCTTGGGCTCTGGGAAACCCTGGGCTGTGACATTCTGGCCTCAGTTTCCTCTTGTTCCAGAAGTTTGGTTGCTGTTGCAAGGAGGGAGCTTCACTCACCCCAGAAGCCCCTTTCCTTCCTACACCCGGCCCAGAGGTGAGGGTGAGGATGGGGCATCCCCTTCCGAGGGCTAACCCTGAGGGCTTTGCCGCTGCTGCTTCCAGATTCTGGGCCCCAGTGGGTGCAAGACTCATGAGCTGTTAGAGATGAGACTGAAGGACCCTGGCCCGTCCCCTGGTCCTGGCACCTCTGTCCCTGCTTTCGGCTGGCGTCTGATCTGGGGGCAGGGGTGTGGGGCTGGAAGGTTCTGCTAGCTTCGGGCCCTGTCCTTCCTTGCTGCCTGAGGACCTTAGTTTCTGGATGCCAGCTGTGCCCCCCCCCCACGCTGGGTGGCAGGCGGGAGGGTCCCCTCACGGGCCGTCCGACCCTGCCAACACGCGGGGCTCCCCAGAGCCAGCAGACATCTTGTCTGCAGCCGGCTCCGCTGTGGTAGCCGTGCTCCGTGGAAATGCACTCCATCTGCAATGAGCTCTCCAGGATGCTGGTCTTCAACAGCCCTTTGATGTGCGGGCAGCCCTAGGCCTGTGTGTTTCCTCCCCTTTGAAGCAGGACAGCTCGTTTTGCCAGAAGTCAATGAAACACCCTGGTAGAACAGAACAGTTTAATTCCCTCTGCAGACACAGAGTAAGGCGGTTCCAAGGTGCTCCCTGAAGTTGGGGCTTCTGGGGCAGATACCTGCAGCCCAGCTGCCTGGCGGCTGCCCCGGCCTCCTTCCCTGCTGCTGTGGGGTTTCCCCAGGACACCTAGATTTGTGCTCCGACTCTCTTTCCTCCAACCTGAACCTGTCCCGGGCCCGCCCCAGCTCCAGCATCCTGCTCACTCTGACCGGGCCACTTTCAGCTTCCAAACCTGGTCTCAGCCCTGAGCGCTCTGTCACGCCCTTCCTGTGCCAGGCTTGTCACCTCAAGATCAAGCCTGGCCCTGTGGCCTGCTCTTCATGCACTGTCTCAGGGGCTCCCTGGCTCTTAGCTGAGTCTATTGTCAACTCCCCTGGTTGGAGTTTGGGGCGCTGCCCTGGTGTGTCTCCTGGTGTGGCCTGGAGCAGGAGGCTGTTGCTGTGATCACTTAGGGTCTCCGGCTATCCCCAGCACTAGAGTAGCGTGCTAGACAGTGAGTCTTCCCAGCACCGAGTCCTCATGCCAGATGGTCTGATGCTCCCTGGGATGCCCTTGTCTGATAGTATCGGGCCAGATATGAGGGGTTTGGGTACAGTACTCAGCCCTGGACACAGGACTCTGTGTCTTTCCTTAAAACCAGCAGGTGTGGAGTCAGACACATCCTGTGCCTGTGAAGTTGACAGGAGGGGGATGAAGTAGGTGAGGATGGAATTCAGGAACACTGGTGGAGGAAGTTGAACTGGTGGAGGATTGGTGTTGGATTGTTGTGAGTCTGAAACTCAACTTTGTAAATCATGGCTCTTTAATAATTTTTTTTAAATCAGGCAAAAAAAAAGATAAGCAGGTGTGGAGGAGCCCAGCACAAAGCTATTCAGGAGCAGGGCAGGGGGCTCATTCATCCCTCCAGCTTTTGCCCCTGAATCCGTCTTCACCCACCATTCATCCACCCATCCACCCATCCATCCATCCATCCATCCACCCACCCATCCACCCACCCATACACCCATCCATCCATCCATCCATCCATCCATCCATCCATCATCCATCCATCCACCCATCCATCCATCCATCCATCATCCATCCACCCACTCATCCATCCATCCATCCACCCATCCATCCATCCATCCATCCATCCATCTACCCACCCATCCACCCACCCATACACCCATCCATCCATCCATCCACCCACCCATACACCCATCCATCCATCCATCCATCCATCCATCCACCCATCCACCCACCCATACACCCATCCATCCATCCATCCATCCATCCATCCATCCATCCATCCATCCACCCACCTACCCATCCATCCATCCTGACTTACTTTTTTATTTAGTCATGTAGTTGCCTATTCATTCACTCAGTAATTCCTCTATCCCTCCATCAATTCATTCTCTCACTCACTCTTTTATTTACTCACACACTCACTTATTTGCTCAGTTATTCATTCACTAACTCATTCATGCATTCAACAATCCATTGACCCATCCATTTACTCACTCACTCTTTCATTTATTCAAACACTCACTTATCCATTCACTCACTCATTAGATGATTCATTTATTCAATAATTCATGCACCTACCTCCTCATTCACTCATTCACTCACCCGGGCCCTGTGGCATTGTCAAGGTGCTGTGCACCCAGGATGGTGGGCCTCAGCTCGTCTGCCCATGGGCGGTTGGTCCAGCAGAGAGCAGACCCCACGTTATACAAGCCAGCAAGAACTGAAACCAAAGCTGGCAGGAAACTGGCAGCAGTGACAGGGAAGCTACTGAGGCAGAGATTTCTAGGACTTCTTAGAGAAGTGACTTGAAGCTGAAACTTGGCAAGCCAGAAGCAGCTGTGGAACATTCCAGAGGGAGAGCATGCCTGGACCAGGAAGTTGCTGGAAGGAGCCGGGACTAAGGCTGGGCTGGCTGATGCAAGCATCAGGGGACAGTGGGTGTGCTGAGAAGTGAGTAGGGGTGAGTGAAGGTGTGAGGGCATGGCTGGGGACAGGTCAGAGGTCCTGGTGGACCTGGAGGACAGTGCTGTCTGATTCTGGGGTAGAACTTAGTGGCCAGAGAGACTGAGGTTGGCTACAAACAGGGCAAGTGTTATGGCCCCGAGCCTCACTTTTCTCATCTGTAAAATGGAGAGAATAAACACCTGATTCATCTGTCCAAGTAGCAGAGAGAGTAGCAGTCCTGAGCGATCCCACGAAGCATGTGTGGATAACTGGGAACAGTTTCCACATCCAGAAGTTTCCATACTGGGCACTGCAGTATAGGGTGTCCCCTGTGCAGTGAGGAAGACCCCAACCTAACCTCAGCAGAGACTGCTCCTCACATCGCAGGCTTCAATGCCCCGTCCCTTCGTTTCCTCATCATTCTGACGCTCCTGAGACACCCCGATGGTCTCTGGCCACTGCCCAGAGTCAGCCTTTGCTAGCTTGTAGGGGCTTGTGATTTTTGCACCAGAAACTCATGGCTAGCTCCGGGTGCTGTAGCCTGGCCCCTGCCGGGTCCGCTTTTGCTAGCTTGTGAGGGGCACATCCTTCCCCGGCCCTGCCTCGAGATCAGGAGCCCTTCGTGGAAGGCTGCTATGAAGGCAAACACAGGGTGCCCCAGGCCGGCCCCACAGTGACTGCGAACACAGTTGGCAGTGCTGGGAGCAGCGGCTGAGCTGCAGGCTGGTGACTAGAGCCTAGCTGGCTCCTGGCCATCAGCTGCGGGTGCAGGGGACGTTTGGAAAGTCGGTGAGCGGCCCCAGAAAGTCAGCAGCTATAAGAGGGTTCTAGACACGTGGCCCAGATCTCCTAGCAGCCAAGAGGCCCTGCAGGGAGGTGACAGGAATGCTGATCCCTCCCCCCAACCCCCAAGATCTCTGGCTGGGAACTGGACAGACAGCCGCTGTAGAGTTTTCTCTCTGATCCCTGCCCAGCAGACACAGGGTCTGGTGCTAGAAGGTGCTGGGGGAGCCTAGTACCTGACCCCGAGTCCTTGTACCCTAGACCCAGTGGCTTGAATCAAGGCATTACCTTGAACAAGGAATCACTTGCCTGGCTGCGGTGGACCGTGGCCTCCTTCGGCCTGTGGCTCAGGCCTTTGCCCTGGCCCGGTGCTGTGCTTTGCCCTGTCCTTGCCTCCTCACCGCGGCGCTGACCCATACACAGACCCCATGGGTTACCTCTGGCTCCAGGGCCGCTCCTGGCCCAGCTGCTCCTTACTAGGTCACTTCTCCCCTCATGGCCCGCAAGCAGGAAGGACCAAGTAAGCACGCATTAGGGAGATTGCCTGTGGGTAAGAGACTGGCTCTGCTCTTGGGGGGCTTGGAAAGAGCAGAAGCTCTCATGGTCCTGCGTCCACCTTCCCTACAGCCCCTCTGGGGCGACACACCCGCAGTGTGCAGCTAGGAGCTCAGGTCTGGGGGCACTGTCTGGCTCTCTGTCTTGGGGGTGGTGGCTGGGCAGGGAGCGGCCAGCTCTGCTGTCTTGGAAGAGCGGATGGAGCCAACAAGCCCTCAGCCCCTGTCATGATGGCCCTTGACAAAAGCTGGCCGGGGTCTTCACATACCGGGTGAAAATGAGGGACAATTAATAGAGCAACTACCAGCCACCTTTGAGGCCCTGATGATTATCAAACAAACGTGATTTAATTGAATCACCGTGAATTGCAAAGTGACAAAGATTTATGATTGCGTTTCAGGCATATATTGTTCCAACATCCATTCCCTCACCAATGTCCACTCCCCTCACCCATGTCCCCAGTTTACCTTCCACCTCCACCCCCACCCCCAAGCCCACCTTTATGGCAAGCACTTTCCCCCTCCACCATTGTCATAATAATACAAATATTAAAAACAACAACAACAACAACACCAACACCAACAACAACAACTCCCAATTACATTCCAGTTGAAGCCAGACCCAGCCAGGAAAGGGTTTTCTGCAGCTCAAGGCTGAGTGGATGCAAGGAAGGACAATTGGCCGGTGACAGGAAGGAGGGTCTGGGATGGGGAGTCTCCTGCCGAGGTGCAGCTGGACCAGCTGGGAGAATCCCAGAAACCATGGTGATGAGAGTCTGGGAGGAGCAGCTGTTCCCTGGCACCGGGAATAGGGTTGGCATGCCTGCTCACCAGCCTGGCATGGCCTGGGACCAGACGTCTGCCCTCTGTCCATCTGGGGAGTCAGTGCCATGGAGGGGCCTCAAACTCGGGGTGGCTCAAACTCAGACAGCCCCTATGCACAGCGCTCTACAGCTCTTTTGCCCAAACAACACCCACCAGGCCCTCTCTGAACCCCTGGCTCCAGTGGGAGTAGGAGGTGCGGCCAGCTCTCCATGGGGGTAGGGGCCGCAGCTGTCCATGGAGCATGTCTGCCCATCCGGTGTCAGCCACTTATTTGTTATTGTTGTTTTGATTTGGGGGTGTAACTGGTGGTGCCAGGGCTTACATCTGGCTCTGTGCTAAGAAGTCACTCTGGGTAAGGGCTCAGGGGACCATATGTGGTACCAGGGATTAAATCTGAGTTTGTCTGCATGCAAGGCAAGTGCCCTCCCCACTGTGTGGTCGCTCTGGCCCCTTCTCTTGCCTTTATTGATTGATTTATTTTTGTCATTGGTGCTGCTTTGTTTTGAGGTCACACACAGCTGTGCTCGGGGCTTATTCCTGACTCTGCACACAGGAACCACTCCTGGAGGGACTTGGGGGGCCCTGTGTGGTGCTGGGGATTGAACCCGGGTTGGCCTCGTGCAAGGCAAGCACCCTCTCTGCTGTCCCATCTCCCTGACCGTGCAGCCCCAGTGTTGTAGACATGGCTCTCTCCTGGAACCCCCACCCCCAGGGGGCTATTAGTGTGCAGAGGCTAATACGTGCATTGCTCTGGTGGGCTGGAAGCTCTGGTTCAGAGCAATGCAGACGAGACTGAGTGGAGGCCTGAGCTCAAACCCTTGCAGGACCATTTATAAAGTGAACAGACCACTGAGCCTCCCGGCCCAGCCCTAGCTCCTTGGTCTTGCCAAGGTCTGGCACGGCCAGCAGACCAGGTGAGGGCCGGGTGTGAGGACGGTGCTGGCCACAGCACTGCACGTGGTGCCAGTGCTCATTTATTTCTCCTCCTTCCTGGGTGCCACAGTTTGTGTACCGCGGTCAGGTTATGGAGCAGTTTCTGGGGAGCCACCAAGTACTGGAGGGAGATGGGACCTCCCGGCAGAGCCCCTAAAATCCCCCACTGGTCTGTGTAAATCCCTCCAGCAGAGATTGCAGCTGGAGGGCGGCACAATCTTCGAGGAGGAGGAGGAGGAGGAGAAGGAGGAGGAGGAGGAGGAGGAGGAGGAGGAGGAGGAGGAGGAGGAGGAGGAGGA
>JAOXYA010479473.1:0-16526 GCA_028565675.1 Sorex palustris | reverse complement strand
AACAGCATTATGGTGCCTAAATTTTTCTTTTTTTTTTTTTTTTTTTTTGCTTTTTGGGTCACACCTGGTGATGCATAGGGGTTACTCCTGGCTCTGCCCTCAGGAATTACTCCTGGCGGTGCTCAGGGGACCATATGGGATGCTGGGAATCTGACCTGGGTCGGTCGCGTGCAAGGCAAATGCCCTACCTGCTGTACTATCGCTCCAGCCCCAAGGAGCAAATTATTTTTCGTTTTGTTTATGTTTTGGGGCCACATCCTGTGCTGAACCCATGTTGGCTGCATTCAAGGCAAACATCCTACTCGCTGTACTGTTGCCCTGGCACACAAATTAATTTTTTAATTGAAGTACACTGTACACTGGTGAAGGAGATGGCTCAAAGAGTTGGAGCACATGTGGATGTCTTAGGTTGAATCCTTGGCACTGTATGGTCCCCAAACACTCCTGGAATTGCCCCCAATAAGTAAGTTTGGAATAGTTGTTTTGGTTTGGTTTGGTTTGGTTTCCAGGCCATTCCCAGTGGCACTTAGGGGTTACTCCTGGCTCTGCTTAGGGGACCATATGGGATGCTAGGGTGGGGGTAAAGGTGGGGGAACTGAACCCAGGTTGGCCATCTGCAAGGCAAATCCTCTCCCCTCTTGCTATCATTCCAGCCCCAAGTTTGGAAGAGTACCAAAAAAAATTTTTATAAGAAGGAGGGGGGGAAGGAAAGTATAGGGAGATAAACTTGCTTTACATGCAGCCCATGCTGCTATTTGATCCTTGGCACCGCATAGAGGTCCCTAAAGTCCCACCATCACTCAGAACAGTCAGGATTAACCCTTGAGCATTACTAGGTGTGATCTTACCCCCAAACCATCCTTGCAGCCCAAAATCCTCATAGAAAGGGAAGCAACATTCTTAGGAACCTTCATTTGTTGGCTTTGGGCCACATCCAGTGGTGCTCAGGGCTTACTCCTGGCACTGCGCTCAGGGATCACTCTTGGAGGTGCTCAGGGAACCAAGCAGGTGCCAAGAATCGAACCCAGATCTTGTGTACAGAGTGCCGTACCTGTTGTCATTTTGTATCTCTTCAGCCTTGTGTTTATTTCTGTTGGCAGCGAAATGGTCAAGTCAAAGCGCATGCTTCTATTTATCAGTAGGAGATTCTGCCAAACAGGCTTACAAAATGATTATAGTGATTGATATGAATTTTGTTTTGTTTTGGGCCACATCCAGTTGTGCTCAGGGCTTACTCCTGGCTCTGTGCGTAGGAATCATTCCTGGTGGGCTTGGGGGACCATATGGGGTGCTAGGTCAGCCATATGCCTGGCAAATGCCCTACACACTATACTGTGGCTCTGCCCCCAACTTTTTATATTACTATTTTATGGGGTGGTTTGGGGGCGACATTCAGCAAGTGCTCAGAGGCTTTTTCAGGCTCTGTGCATGAGAGTGATCTTTGACAGTGCTCAGGCGAGCATATGTAGTACTAGGGGTAGAACCAGGGCTGGTCCCATGCAAGACAAGTATCTTAGACCCAGTACTGTCTATCTGGCCCCTCACTGTGGATTTTTCTTTGCCCTGGTGACCCAGCTAGGCATGCTCTTTCCATGGCCCACTGCTATGTAATAAGTCAGTCCCAAACTCCTAAGCGCAAATCATTAATATTCTTTTTATTATTTTTTTTGTTTTTGTTTTTTGGGTCACACCTGGCGATGCACAGGGGTTATTCCTGGCTTTGCACTCAGGAATTACTCCTGGCAGTGCTCGGGGGACCATATGGGATGCTGGGAATTGAACCCAGGTTGGCCGCATGCAAGGCAAATGCCCTACCCGCTGTGCTATCGCTCCAGCCCCCCAATCATTCCTGCCTTTAGTGTTTAGTTCAAGTCCCTTTTCCATTCCAGGGTCACCTCTGGGCAAGGTGTCAGCCTTTGATTGCTTCACCATGCCTCCTTTGCCTCCTCATGACCTTGGTGACCTTGATCATTTTCCGCTCAGGTTGCTGTCAGTGATCTCCTGGCTGGTGATGGGTGTTTGGGTGGGAAGGTGACTTTGGGGGTGGAGATCCTAGAAGCCGTGTCATTTTTATCCCTCCTGCAGAGGGGCATGTGCCAGCAACAATGTGAGGTGCCAATCTGGGGAGCAGAGCTGGGGAGAAAGTGCAGGGGTGAGGGTACGTGAAGAGCGGGTCCCATCCTCTAACCCCACAGCTTCAAGCTCATGCCCAGCACTAGCACTGAACCCCTGAACCAGGAGTGACCCCCAGGTCCCCAAGCACCCTCCCCCACCCCCACACACAGAAGAAATCGAGGCTGTATCTACTTGAGGGGGTGATGTTTTTATTTTTGTATTTGGGCCACACCTGGGGATGCTCAGGGGTTACTCCTGACACTGCACTCAAGGATCACTCCTGGCACCACTTGGGGGATCACAGGGGATGCTGGTATGGGACCCAGGTGGCTGTGTGCAAGGTAAGTGCCTCCCGCTGTACTGTCTACCTAGCGTGAGGTAGTGATGTTTACATTCATTGTTTGGAGTTTTTCTGGAACACTGCTGGTTTCCTCTCCCATCACTGCTCATCTGTGCAATCATTATGTTGCTTTGTTTAGTTTTGGTTTGGGGACCACACCCAGTGGTGCTTTGGGGTCACTCCTGGTGTTGTTCCGGAGCCTGATCACTCAGGATGGGAACCCCCTTCTTGCACACCAAGCTTGTGCTCCTGTCTGTTGAGCTCTTTCTGGGCCCTTTGTTCAGGTTGCCTTGTCAGTCACTTAATCCAGTACCATGTGGTTGATTTTGTTGGTTCCAGCTTTGAGCATGTAGAGGTCTGCACGTGGTATCTCTGCCCTGAGTTCCTTTGGGATGCGTGCATGCATGTGTGTGTGTGTGTGTGTGTGTGTGCATGTACATGTGTGTGTGTGTGTGTGTGTGTGTGTGTGAGAGAGAGAGAGAGAGAGAGAGAGAGAGAGAGAGAGAGCACTTGGGTTCTGTCATTTCTACCTCACCTTATCTATTTCCTTCTTCATGGTTCCAGTCAGCCATTTCTCCAAATAACTCAGGCTCCTTTTATGGAGAATGAAGTTAGAAACCAAGATTAGAGGATGCTGGGGATCGAACCTGGTTTGGCTAAGAGCAAGGCAAATGCCCTACCAGCTGTGCTGTTTCCCCAGAGCCTCACCCATGAGCTTTAAATGATCTCATTTGCTGCTCTAAATACTGGGGTCCTGTAGTCCTCTCACCCCCAGATCCGCCAAAGGCAAGGTGGAAATGAGTATCTTTCAGTGTGGATGTACAGGGTACCCCTGATCCGAGTCTTCTTCGGTCTAATCTCTGGCCTTTCACTGCCCTCTCTCAGCACAGGGGCTGCATTTAGCCGAGACGCTCCAGTGGGCTAGCCCCCCTGCGCCTCCCCCACCTCATTGACTTTTTCTCTCTCTCAGGGCCATCACAGGCACCGGTTCTGGTGGGTGGCTTTGCAGTTGAACATCCCTGGTGCTTCCCCCAGCCGTGTCCTTCTGTGTCACACTAATGTCATCTGACCCATTCCTGATCACGGTGCCAGTCCCAGCTGGTGGACAGCTGTGTCAGGGACAGGCACAGAGAGTCTGGGTGACCCAGTTGTCGCAGCAGGCGCCCCCACAGGGGCGGGTGGCAGTCGGGCACTGATGGAAATAGACACGAGCCGCAGTGGGCCAGAGGCACCTGCTAGCAACCCCAATTCTGATTCTGGCTCCAGATTCTCCTCAGGGCCAGACTCCTGGCACCCCAGGCCTCGCCCACTGTCCCCCTTGCACACTGGATATTCGAATTCCAACTTACAGATGAGGAAACTGAGGCTTCCACATACCAAAGGTACTCAGATATGGCATCACTGGTGCCTGGACCAGACCCACCTGATTCCAAAGACTGAGAATATTTTAGGGGATTGGACCCCACCCAGAAATGCTCGAGGCTCATTCTCTAACTTTGTGCTCAGGGGTCACTCCTACTGATGCTTGGAGAACTACATTCTATGCCAGGGATTCTGGTGGTGGGGGCACACCTGGTGATACTCAGGGGTTTTTCCTGGCTCTGCACTCAGGAATCACTCCAGCAGTGCCCAGGGGACCCTATGAGATGCTGGGGATCTAACCTGGGTCAGATGCATGTAAGTCAAGTACCCTCCCCACTGTACCATTGCTCTGGCCCCAAGGGACGGTTCTATGTTATTTTTTGTTTTGGGACATTAGGGAGAGTGCTCAGGGGCTATCCCTGATATGTCTCCTGGTGGTGCTCAGGGGACCTTATTCCATGCTGGGGGTTGAACCAGGGTTGGCAGTGTTCAGGGAAGACGCCTGAAGCCCTGGACTATCTTTTTTTTCTTTTTGGGGCACACCCGGCAATGCCCAGGGGTTACTCCTGGCTCTGCACTCAGGAATCACTCCTGGCGGTGTTCGGAGGACCATATGGAATGCTGGGAATCGAACCCGGGTTGGCCGCGTGCAAGTCCGCGTGCCCTACCCGCTGTGCTATCGCTCCAGCCCCTGGACTATCTTTCTTACCCTGTAACATTGGCAGGAGAATGGGGTCACCTTAAAGGACTTCACCAAGAACACAGGATGTAAGGTGTTCAGCCAGGAGTGGCTGTGAATGACCATCGTCATCGCTGTGTTCCCACCCAGTTCTGGAGCTGGTGGGCAATCCCCTGGAGGGAAGATTAGGAGCCTCTGGGTGTCCCCATACTTAGCTACACCAAGTTCTAACGTCTATCTTTCAACCACTCACTTTCCATTCCCACTGGGGAAAAGAGATTCCATCTTTTGCTTTGGCTTCACCTGTTTAAAGGAAGTTTGTGTTGGGGCTGGATGATAGTACCACGGGGAGGGTGTCCTGCCTTGCATGCAGCTGACCTGAATTCAATCCCTGGCATCCCATAGGGTCTCCTGAGCACCACCAGGTGTGATTCCTGAGTGCAGAGCCAGGGGTAACCCCTGAGCATCGCCTGGGGTGATAAAAAAAAAGCCAAAATAAGAGGGAAAAAAAGGAAGCGAGTGTCCACTTTCCTCAGGCAAGGAAGGGTAGCACAGTGGATTTCAAACCGCGCGTGTAACTCAAAGACCCTTTCACAGAAAGCGTGCGAGAGGAAAGACAGCCAACCCCCGCCCCCAACAGTATCACCCTAACAGATTAGTGCTCTGTCAGGGCTCTGCCCTTCACCGTGAACCTGGCTGTGAGCAGGGGTGCAGGAGAGAAGGCCGCGGGGCACCTGCTGTTCCTCCAGTACTCACTAGCAGGCGCTCTGGCGCGGTTCCGGTCGCCGCCGCCGCCGCTGTCGCCCTCAGGGCAAATCGGATGCTCCCCTGGCGCTGAAACAAAATTCACCATCCTCTGAAAAACAAAAATAAATAGAAAATCGATCTGCATTACAGGTTTTATTTCCATGACGCTGGTGGGGCAGAGGCCCGACGCTCCTCTACAGGAGGATCGAGGAACATCTACTCTGGGGACTACCACCTCGGTGATGCTATCACCATGGCAACGCACAATCAGCCAATCAGAGTCTTGGGCTTTTCTGGGAGGCTGTTTTTCTCCAGCCTGGCAACAATTTCTGGGCGACTCTCTCTCATGGCTCTTTTGTTCCAAGTAGCTGGTCCAAGGACAGATTTCCATGAACAGACCTGGGGACCTCTAAATGCACAGGAGGACCAAGATGCCAGTCCTTGGGACAATTCCCCAATCCTACCTGTGGGTGCAGAGTCTAGGGAACTTTATTCTGCCGATCAGTATCTCCCTGATGGTAGCTTCAGGAAAAAATGAACATCTTCACCCCCCCTGTTCCCACTGTTATTTTGATGTTTGGGCCACTCCTTCGGTGTTCAAGGCTGACTCCTGCTTAAGATCTGGGTTCAGGTATCATTCCTGGCAGGCGTGGTGGTGCAGGGATTTGGACTCGGGTAGGCTGCATGTAAATGCCTCATCTGCTGTACTATCGCTCAAGTCCTGCTTTTTTTTTCTTTTATAATTAAGAATGTCATTATCTATGTTAACTTATCAATCCAGGGCCTTAGATATCCAAGGCAGGTACCTTACAGTGAGCCACATCCAGAGCTTTTAAAAATTATTATTTGGGGCCAGAGTGATAGTACAGCAAGTAGGACGTTTGCCTTGCACGTGGATGACCCGGGTTCCATACCCAGCATCCCATATGATCCTCCAAGTCCACCAGGAGTGATCCCTGAGCTCAGAACCAGGAGCAAGTTCTGAGCACCATTAGGTGCGGCCCCCAAAACAAGGTGGGAATGATTTATTTTGGTTTTGAGGTCACCCAGCAGAGCCAAGGAGTATATCCTGCACCTCCAGGAATATTTCCTGCACACAAAGTCACTAGTAGCCCCTGAGCATCACTGGGTGTGACCCAAAAACAAAAACAAAAACAAGTTAAGAGTTTGAAAAAAGAAGTTAAGAATTTATTGTCCAGGGGATGGAGCAATAGCACAGCAGGAAGGGCTTTTTCCTTGTACGCAGCCAACCTGGGTTCAATCCCCAGCATCCCATAGGGTCCCTCAAGCACTACCAGGAGTGATTCCTGTGCACAGAGCCAGGAGTGACCCCTGAGCATTGTTAGGTGTAGCCCAAAAACTTAAAAACAAAAAGAATTTATTATCCAGTCCAAGAAGATGGACCTGGTTTCATCTCTGATGCCCAGTCCTCTCTTTTGAACCATGTACAACATCACTCATTCTGTGCTCCAACGGACAACTGTGGTCCTGTCCCTCACAATGTACTCGCCTCCTGTGTGAGCTGGCCTGCTGGCCCTACACTGCTCTTGACTCAGTATATGCTTCTCTACTCTGAAGTGTTGTCTCCAGGCCTGTCTCGGATTATACCCCAATGGGTCCCTGACATCTCACCTTTCCTCAGTCTGCGGCCAGCCCGCTGTGTGCCTGCGCTCTGTTCCCGCCACCAGGTCTTTCTGGAAAACTGGACCACAATGGTTCCTGGCCCGAGTTTCCAAACCTCCAACCAGAGCTGTGTGTGTGTGTGTGTGTGTGTGTGTGTGTGATGCCCATGGGTGGTGCCTTGTCACGGTCTGGCTGTCCAGTCAGTCATAAGCATGCAGTTTGCCCAAGTGACCACGTTCTGCTTGTTTTCTTGCTATTTGTTTGGACCTACGAGCTAGACTGTCTATTCAGGCCTGCAGACCTACGTGGGCCTACAGTTCATCTGGACCTATGTAAAACAGAGAAAGAGAGAGACAGCACAGAGACAGACAGAGACTGGATGGAGGCTTTCTTTTTATGTTTTGTTTTGCTTTGTCGGGGGGCCACACCCAGCATTACTCAGGGCTTACTCCTAAAATTAATTTTATTTATTTTTTTGGCTCTGGAGCCACACCTAGCAATGCTCAGGGCTAACTCCTGGCTCTGCATGCAGGAAATATTCCTGGCAGTGTTAGGAGATCATATGGGGTGCTGAAGATTGAACCCGGGTCAGCCACGTGCAAGGCAAATGCCCTACCTGCTGTACTACCATTCCAACCTGAGGGCTTATTGCTGGCTCTGCACTCCTGGCTGCATTTTGGGGGAACGCATGGGATGCTGAGGATTAAACCTTGGTGGAGGCAAATGCCCTAACCCTGTACTATCTCTCCAGCCCATGGAGGCTTCCTGTACTATCAGTCCAGCCCCTGGAAGCTTCCTTTTACTTGCTGTCTTTTCCCACCCCAGTCTTCCCATAGTCTACTCTGACTCAATACCTTTTATTTTTTTTTTATTTTTTATTTTTTGCTTTTTGGGTCACACCTGGCAATGCACAGGGGTTGGTGCTCGGGAACCATATGGGATGCTGGGAATTGAACCTGGGTTGGCCGCGTGCAAGGCAAACACCCTACCCGTTGAACTATCGCTCCAGCCCCTCAATTCCTTTTCATTAGGCGACACTTAAATTGACCAACTGAATTCACCTAGAGCTCTGTCCTACCACTTCAGCTGTATCAGAGTCACTCAAAGGGTGGCCACTGACCTCAGCGCCCCTGCATCCCTAAGGAGCTGCAGGGGCCCCAGCAGGCCTTTCACAGGTACAGCTGCAGTGCTGTCCCATGGAGAGGTGCTTCTTTGGTATCAGCAGGGACCCGGCACTGACCAAGGCAGACGACTGCTGGAGTTCCGTGTGTAAGCACGCCAGTCAAACCCCTTGTTCTCTCTCATTTTTGTTTTTGCATGGAGGCCACATCCAGCCGTCCTGGGGGTCTTCTCCTGACCTGGTGCTCAGGGGAACCTAACAGTGCTGGGATGGAACCTGGGATCCCTGCGTGCAAAACTGATGCTGCCTCCCCACATTCCTTTTTGTTGTGTTTTGCTCAAGGCTTACTCCTGGCTCTGGCACTCAAGTTTGCTTTTTATTTTTTCGGGTCACACCTAGTGATGCTCAAGGGGTTACTCCTGGCTCTGCACTCAGGAATCACTCCTGACGGTGCTTGGGGAACCACGTGGAATGCCGGGGATCAAACCCGGGCTGGCCGCATGCAACGCAAATGCCCTACCCGCTGTACTATTGCTCCGGCCCCTGCCACTCAGGTTTGATCCTGGAGGTGCTGCAGGAACTATTTGAGGTGCTGGGGATTGAACCTGGGTTGGCCACATGCAAGGCAGACGCTCTCCTAACTGTACTATCGCTCCAGCCCCTCTTTCCTTTCTTAAAAAAAAAAATCCCCTCCTCTCCCCTCCCTTCCTTCCTCTCCTCCCCTCTCCCTTGTGTATTGGGACCAAACACTGCAGTGCTCAGGGGCTCTTTCTGGCTCTGTGCTCAGGCGCGACCCCTGGCGGTGCTGGAGGCCATCTGCAGTTCCCTGGATCCATCCAGGACTGGTCCCTCCCCACACTGTGGCACCCCAACATAAACTCTGCGCCTGTCCCTTTTCCGTTCTCTTCTCCCTGAGCTCGAATTGCTGTAGGAGGCACCTTGGCCCTGTCTCCTCTGGCCCTCAGGGCTCCATTTGCTTTCTCGCCAGGGAGGTCCAGCTCAGCTCAGGCTGACATGAAGGTTTTTCTCATCGTCGGTCCCCCTCAGAGCCAAAGCGCCCCCTCCTGGCTGCCTCCCCCAGAAGTGTCGTGGAACGTGGCTGATAAAGCCTGGGAGGGGACAGCAGAGACTCCATCCATGCGGTACACTTGAAGATCTCCTGTGGGCTTGGGACCCAAGAACCTTGAACCTGGGGGCTCCCAGGCTCACCCACACATCTCAGGGCTGCCCTGCTGGCCAGGAGAGCCGTTTCCACAGGAAGTGCAGATCTGGGACCCTTGGAAGCTTTCTTTTCATCTCCTCTTTCTCAACTTTGTCCCGTCCCTGTCACCAAGGCCAGGAACTCCCAGGACCTTCTATGTCAGTCTTGTAACCCCAGAACACCCCTATGCCCCCACTGAGCCTCAGCTGCCCTGCTGCCATGTCCTGCCAAGGTCGGGGTCATATCACTCCCAGTCCCCTGTCATCACAAGTGGGACTCTGGGTAGAGGCGCCCACCTATTTTTGGTCCCCTTTTCCCTTTTTTATGTTTTAGTTTGGGTACAACCCAGTGGTACTGGGGGTCCACTTCTGTTGACACAGAATTCCAGAGACCACGTTGTCCTGGGGGTCCAACCCATGTTTCCTGCATGTGAAATATGCACTCAGCCCTTTGAAAGATAATCTGTCCTACCCCTTTCTTACCCCGACTTCATTTCCCTGCTCCGGCCGGTCTTGCCAGTATTGGGGGCTGCACAGAGGGAGCTCCAGGCGGTCCTGAGCTCTCAGTCTGAGGGTACCCAAAGAAGGCTGGGTGTGCCCCTTTTTTGCTGGGGTCCTGGGGAGACTTTAATCGTGCACCAAGACTTGAATTTTTTGGGGTGTGTCATTTCCAGCAATGCTCAGGGGTTATTCCTGGCTCTGCACTCAGAAATTATTCCTGGCGGTGCTCAGGGCAGCATTTGGGATGTTGGGGATGGAACTCGGGTCCAGTCTGGGCAGAGCAATAGTACAAGAGGTGGGGTGTTTGCCTTGCACTCAGCACACCCGGGTTCCATCCCCGGCATCCCATATGTTCCCCTGAGCACTTCCAGGAATGATTCCTGAGTTCAGAGCCACTGAGCACTGCCAAGTGAGGACTCCAAACAAAAACAAAGCAAACTTCTTGCATTTCTTTGTTGGCGAGATCCTACCCAGAACCCTCCAGACGGCTGTTCCTGCCAGGGATCTCCCTGGAGACGACGGCGTGGTTGGTGCCCACCACGGTGGACTGTGCCACTTTGCAGACTTCATGCTCAGCATCCAGATTGTGCCCACCATCCAGAAGGTCAAGGATGGACTCATTGTGCTTTCCACGACTTCCGGTTTCAACCCCTTCCGGCGCCGGTGACCAGTAAGGGGCACTGGTCCATCTCCAGCCCCGGGCGCCAGGCTGGTGAGAGGTTCCAGGCCAGGCCTCTGGCTGTCGGTGGGGGGGCTGATCGCAGATGGCAGGGAGCTTGGGGCTGTAGGACATTGAGCACAAGAGGTGAGACCCGCCCCCCGCCACACGCCCCAGCCCTGAGAGAGCGCTCAGTGGACTGTGCCGCAGGTTTGCCAGAAGAGTCTGGTCTCCCAGCAGCCTGGAGTAACTCCTTAGCACCGCCAGGTGTGGCTCTCAAAATCCGGAACTGGGGGGAGGGAAGAAGGGGGTTGGAGCGATAGCACAGCGGGGAGGGCGTTTGCCTTGCATGCGGTCGACCCGGGTTCGATTCCCAGCATCCCATATAGTACGCTGACCACCGCCAGGAGTAATTCCTGAGTGCATGAGCCAGGAGTAAACCCCTGTGCATCACCGGGTGTGACCCAAGAAGCAAAACAAACAAACAAAAAAATACAACAACCCGGGACTCGGGGTTTGGGGCTTCAGTACCTTTCTCCAGCTGACTCAGCGGCCTCTCTGGAGCCCCCCGCCCCAGCTGGCCATGTGGTCTGGGGGACGGGCGTGGGAAAGGGAAGGGGGCGGTTAAGCGTCTGCGGGCGGCTCAGGCCCCCCCGAGTCAGCCAGCACTTCTCTAAACTCCGCAGCCTCCGGGAGCAGCTGAGGGTCCCCGGGTGAGCAATCTCTGCTCTCCCTCGGATCCGACCCATGCAAAACCATGCAAAATACTCTCCCAGCACCTCCAGCTTTGCACGGCGCCGCTTCTACACCGCGTGCGCGCTAACTCCAGCCTGCTATTGGCTCCACGGTTTCCATGACAACTGTTACAGGCCGTTGCCAGGGTTTTTTTTTTCCTCTTTTTTTCTTTTTTGGTCCACGCCCGGTGGTGAAACCTATGGGATGCCGGGGATCGAACCCAGGTGGTCTGCGTTCAAGGCTAACTCCCAACTAACTGCACGGTCGCTCCAGCCCCTGACCTTTTTTTTTGTTTGTTTAATTTATGAGGGGAACTCGGGGCTTCACCAAGCAGTGATCAGGTATTATTCCCGTCTCCGTATGGGAGTGGGGTGCTCCCTGCGGTGCTGGGAGCTGGGACTGCGCGCTGATAGGATCAAAAGTAGTCCAAGGCAGCGCCAGCCTGCAAAGCCTGCACTGTGCCCGGGGTGAGGGGCTGCGATGGGAGCGTAGCCATCTCCCCAGGCCTGAATTAAGTTCTCCTGTTTTCTGGAGAAACTAAGTTTCTTGTTGTCAGGGTTAGTTTAAGATTTAGGGCCCCCGGGGCCTGGAGTGAGATAGCACAGTGGGTAGGGCGTTTGCCTTGCACACGGCTGACCCAGGTTTGATTCCCAGCATCCCATATGGTCCCCTGAGTACTGCCAGGGATAATTCCTGAGTGCAGAGCCAGGAGTGACTCCTGTGCATTGCCGGGTGTGACCCCAAAAGCAAAAACAACAACAACAAAAAGATTTAGGGCCCCGGGTCATGGCCGTAGCTATGTAGGCGAGCATGTGGCAGATCAGTACCTTACCTTTTTTGGGGGGTCACACCTGGTGATGCTCAGGAGTTACTCCTGGCTCTTCCTTCAGGAATGATTTCTGGTGGTACTTGGAGACCATATGGAATGCCGGGATAGAACTCAGGTTATCCATATGCTAGGCAAACGCCCTACCCTAGTGGGGTATACTATCACTTGAGCTCTGGAATTTTTTTTCTTTTTGGGTCACACCTGGCAATGCACTCCTGGCTCTGCACTCAAGAATTATTCCTGGCGGTGCTCAGGGGACCATGGGATGCTGAGAATTGAACCCGGATTGGCTGCGTGCAAGGCTAACATCCTACTCGCTGTGCTGTGAATCGAGCCCCAGCACTGGAAATCATCTGCCCCACAGGTAGGGGGAGGCTGTGGGATGGGGGTATATTGGGGATTTTGGTGGTGGATAATGGGCACTGGTGAAGGTATGGATGTTACATTGTATGACTGAGACTTAAACCTGAAAGCTTTGTAACTGCTCCCACGGTGATTCAATAAATAAAATTATTAAAAATGGAAAAAAAAGAGAAGAGACCCAGAGAAGTTGTTTAACTTTCCCAGGCTCACACAGCACCTACATTGCAGAGATGCACCGTTACTCCACAACCTTAGCACATCCCTGTGCTAAGGGAAAAAACAAGAAGAGACTCAATGCAGTGGCTGTGCAAAGGTTCCAGTGCAGGACAGGATATCTAAAGAGCTAAGGGTGGTGGGGGATGATAAGAGTGGTGGAGGTTACGAGACAAGACCAATCCCATGAGGTCGCATCACAGGGATGTGACTAAGGTTGTAGAGTAACGATGCATCTCTGCAATGTAGGTGCTGTGTGACCCCGGGAAAGTTAAACAACTTCTCTGGGTCTCTTTTTTCCCCATTTTTAATAATTTTATTTATTGAATCACCTTGGGAGCAGTTACAAAGCTTTCAGGTTTAAGTCTCTGTCATACAGTGAAACACCCATCCCTTCACCAGTGCCCATTATCCACCACCAAAATCCCCAAGATACCCCCATACCACACCCTCCCCCTACTTGTGAGGCACATAATTTCTAAATTACTCTCTCTATACTTTGATTACATTCAACATTTCGACACCACACCCACCATTATTATTTGGGATTTTACCCCAACACTCAGATCTGCCGAAAAGAATGACCACAGTTTAACCTCAGGCTTCTCATTGCAAAGTGGGGGCTCCCAAGAAAGTAGTTCTTAAATAGAGCAGGACGTAGAGAAAGATGCCACTGGACAGGCTACTGGCCAATGAGAATTTGGTCTCACAAGACTCAAGTGCCACAATATTTGCATGGGTTTCAAAATTGTGGGGGTTGGAGTGATAGTACAGTGGTTAGGGCATTTACCTTGCTGACCTGAGTTCAATTCTGACATCCCATATGATTCCCTGAGCACTGCTAGGAGTGATTCCTGAGTGCAGAGCCAGGAATAACCCCTGAGCACTGCTGGGTATGGCACACACACAAAAAAAAGCCAGCTGTTTTTCAGGAAGGTAGGCAAGATAGTTCAGCAATTAAGATGGTTGAGTTACATGCTGCTGACCCTGGTTTAATCCCGGGGAGCTATTATGGTCCTCAGAGCATCACCAAGAGAGATCCCTGAGCACAGAGCCAGGAGAAAGCCCTAGCATTGCTGGGTGTGACTCCAAAACAAACAAATAAAAGTACGAGATCTTTATGGGAGCTGCAGAGATAGTATGGCTTTGTACAAGGATAGTACTTGCTTTGCATGCAACAGACCTGGGTTCCATTTCCAGAATCCCATATAGTCCCTCAAGCCCTGCCAGGAGTGATCCCAAGCACAGAGTCGGGGTGGGGTGCAAAATCAAAAACACATACCCTATTTTAAGGATCATTTGAAGACGCAGTTTTTCACTGTCAGTGTTTTATGCTGCCCTGCTGAGTGAAAGCTCGTATGTATGGGATGAATCTAGCCAAGGCAGGAAAACATTACTAGAGGTCATTGTTTTCTCCTCTGCCATGGAAGAATGACCTTGATGGGCATGGGAGAAATAGCGCATAGGGCTGGAGCTCAAGTCTTGCATGCATGAAGCCCAGAGTTTGATCCCCTGTAACGCCGCCACTAAACACACACACACACACACACACACACACACGTGTGGCCCTGATGAACCAGAGGATAACTAGAACCATTTTTTTGCAAAACTGACTTAAAGAGCCTGTCTCCACAAGGAGGGCCTCTCAAAATTCCTGTTACCCACGATAATCTTTGTCTGGTCTTTCGAACCAAAATGACAGTTCTGGAAAACTTGAATCTGCCACTGGAAGCTTGACGGCTTTGCAACACTGAGAGAATGTTCCAGTGAAGTCAGTGGTGTGACTAACAGATGTAACTCTTTTTTAAATCTGGTAGCATCAAATCTGTCAATGTTGGGACAGCCTTAGTAGGTGAGTCGAAATTTTCCTAATAACTGAACGTAGGTTACAAAACCGTACCTGGGTGAAGATCCGTTCAAGGTCATGGTGGCTGGTAGATTTTAATGCCGTTGCATGTAGTTCATGAATGGAAGTTACATGCTGCAGCTAGCCTTGAAAAAACTTCTGCTTGGGGCCAAGGAGCCAACTGGAGGGTTGGAGCACATGTGTTGCATGCAGGAGCCCTGGATTCAACCTCTTGCACCACACAGCCCCCCAGGATGCCAGATGTGACTGGCCCCTCCCAAGAAATGAGACTTTCGTTTTGGTTTCTGTTTTTGTTTTTTGGGCCACACCTAGCAGTGCTCAGGGCTTATTCCTCATTCTGTGCTCAGGAATCCACTCCTAATGGGGTTCAGGGGACCATATGGGATGTTGGGGATCAAATTTTCTCTGTTGTGTGCAAGACAAGCGTCCTACTTGCTGTACTATTGCTATGGTGGAAGTTTCCACTTATAGGGGCCAGCTTTGAGAGAATAGGCCCAGGATATACACAGCCTGGGTTCCTGGCACTGCATGCTCCTGTGGGCACTGTCAGGAGTGACCCCTATTGAAACAATAATAAAAATAGGGACCGGAGCAATAGTACTCTCGGTAGTGTATGTGCCTTGCAAGCTGCCAATCCAGATTTGACCCCTACCACTCCATATGGTCTTGAGAGCCTGCCAGGAGTAATCCCTGAGCTCAGAGCCAGAAGTAAGCCCTGAGCAACACTAGTGTGGTCCCAAAACAGTAAAACTATTTTTCAAATTAAAAAATAAACTATGGCAGAAGGAAGCACAACACAACACACACCATAGCCCTGCCGCCAGACCCCGCACCAGGCTGTTCCATTCGGGGCACCCCAGAGGGGGGCAGACAAGACCCCTCCCCACCCCAAGGGACCCAGTCCCGGCAGCTGAAAATCTCCAGAACTCAACTGCCACCCTGCTCACTGCCGCTCTCACACGTTTGGGCCGAGCTTCACCCACAAGGGAACCTATTCCTGGCCCACATGGCTGCATTTGCGGCCTCACACCACCCATATTTCAAGAGTACCACACCACATTTGATGGGGTTTAAAATAGGAGACAACCAATCTTGGAGGGAAATTTTACACACACACACACACACACACACACACATATGCACCCAAGTCTCAACCTTTAGCAACATGTTAGTGATCTCTTATAGAAGGGTTTAATGGCCCCTGTGTGAAGTATAACAATCTTCACACTCTTTCTTCTAAGGAAATTTTTGTAGCATTTCCAGAGGTTTTTCCATAACAAACAATACGAAATAAATTATTTCGGTTCTGCTCTTGGGGCAAGGGTTGGAATTCAGGATGGAAACATCCGAAATATGGTGGTGAGAAGGTGTAATGCTGGTGGGATTGGTGTTCAAATATTAAATGTCATCAAATATTGTGAACTACTTTATAAAATAAAAAAATTAAAAAGAAAAGTTACAAATCAAAAATATTTCTTGCACAAGTAATTAATAGATAAATAATTAATTAAACTA
This sequence comes from Sorex palustris, assembly GCA_028565675.1. Taxonomy (NCBI): domain Eukaryota; kingdom Metazoa; phylum Chordata; class Mammalia; order Eulipotyphla; family Soricidae; genus Sorex; species Sorex palustris. The sequence goes on along the minus strand of JAOXYA010479473.1, from coordinate 659 downwards.
GGTAGGGCCCAGTTCTCTCAGGCACTGAAAACCTGCCCAGCAAGCATACAATCTTGAAGCTGTGAGTTCAGTTCCCAGCGCTGCCCCCATTGTAACATGCCAGAGTCCCATCACCAGGGCAACCCCAGAGCAAGTGATTCCTGCACCTTGCACCAAGTGCAGGAGCCCCATCATCAAAGATACAACCTCCCGTCATCTCTGCAGGGGAAAATGACAAAGGGAATGGAGCAGGGGTGGGGGGAGCAGCTCTCCTTGTCCATGCTACATGTAGCAAAACGTTCCTGGTGTAGCTGTTCTCTCTCCACATCTCCACAGGTTTGTGCAATCAGGTTTTTCTCTGGGTAGCTTTGCTGAATCAACATGGCCCTGGAACTTTTTATTCAGAGACAAGCGTGAGAATGCAAGTGTCTTCCCTGGAGTAAGAACATTAGCAGAGAAACACGTAAAAGAGTGTCCCCCAGGAAACAGCTTCCATTTGAAAATAGAGCCCAGGAAAAAAAAAGCGAGGGAAGGATGGAAGGAGAGAGGGAGGGGAGGGTAGGAGAGGGTAATGAAGGGAAGGGAAGGGAAGGGAAGGAAAGGCCTCATGTCAGAGCACACGCTTCCCACTCCATCGACTTCAGACGACAACCGTTAACATCCCATTACAAAGCACAGAC
>JAOXYA010479467.1:0-16526 GCA_028565675.1 Sorex palustris | reverse complement strand
AGAAGAAGAAGAAGAAGAAGAAGAAGAAGAAGAAGAAGAAGAAGAAGAAGAAGAAGAAGAAGAAGAAGAAGAAAGGGGGGGGGGATCGCAGTAGGTGTGACTGCAAAGGCAACCAGAACCGCCTCAGGCTGATGACAAGTGCATGCCAGGGACCCTAGCGGGTGCTCACTGCAAAGAGGGAAACTCAGGCCTGCAGGAGAATGCAGGAACCACAGCGCTGTTGCCAATTAGACGCTCTCTCCACTGAGAAGGGGATTCGAGCACGTTTCAGATTGAAGAAAGCCTCGTTTCCATCATGGGAGACGGGAAGGCGGGATCATCCCCCAGCGCGGGGGCGAGCAGGGGAGACTGCTAAGTGGCTGCCGGCTTACTGAGCTGGGAGGACTCTCCCGGGATGGGGCGAGAGGCCTTCGCGCCTGCTAGTAAATCCTCTCCGCGGGCAGAGCCCATCGTATTAGATCAAAGCATGAATCCACTGGCTCTTTCCTCATAACCGGATCTGTTTCAGCTCACGCGCCAGTCGATGTGAAGATGAGAGTGTACAGCAGAGTAAAGTACAAAAGTGGGAATAATGTTCGTACCCACTGAGCGACAGCAAATCAAGCAGGAGATGGGGCCACTCTGTTTTGAGACCTACCATGCTACGAACAGCATAAAGGGTCTGAGGGACGGTGAGTGCAGTTTTGAGAGAAACGTGAATTACGGCATTTTCTCATTTTAAAAGCTAAGAGGACTACATGCAGCTTATTTCATGTACGACCTTGATACAGAGAGCCTTGGTTTGACAAATGGGAGAGACATGAAACTTGAAAGCCGCGTGAGTCCGTTAATACTATCTCACCGAACTCAATATCCCTTTAATTATCCGCCTCTCATACTGCGACTCCCAGTGTTCTCGTAGAGACAGGAACAGCGTGACAGAGGGTCCCACCCTGTGAGTCACTCTGCCTTGCTAAGAGACCAGGTAAGGAATGAATGCTGTCTCTCCTGTGGGTACAAGCAATGTCTGCGTTTCCAGTTTTGGTCACCTGTGATCAATAACCACCGAGAGCCCCGTGCAAACCACAGGTGTCACTGTCCTCTCACCAGTGCCTCTGCCATCTTCACCTAACATGGTCACTGCATAACAGACAGAAATAAAGCCTTTGGGGACCAATAGGGAGACTTTTGGTTAAAAGCTGGTCTCCTGGGGCCTGGCAGATGCCCTAAGAGCAGAGAGAGGACTCGACTGTACGGGCCAAAGAAGAATTTCGTGGCAGGGGGACTGACTTTGCATCTTCCCCCAGCAAGGAATCACTTCCAAACATATGACGGTCAGGTGCCCCGGCTGGAGCCTGCCGGCTCCATCTTTCCAAATGAGCAGCACAGGGAGAGCGGATGGGATTTCAGCGTGCCCAAAAGGAAAGAGAGAGAGAAGGAAGAAAAGTGCCTGCATAGAAACAGGCTGGGAGCGGGGGGAGGTGGCAGGAGAGAACCTGGGGGGACGCTGGTGCTGGGAAATGAGCGCTGGTGGAGGGGTGGCTGTTGGAACACTGCATGACGGGAACCTAATCAGGAGCAGCGTTGTAAGGCTGTATCTCCTAGTGATTCAATAAAAGAAATTTAATTTAAATTGGGGGGTTCCGGGGCTGGAGCGATAGCACAGTAGGTAGGGCGTTTGCCTTGCACGCAGCCAACATGGCCCACCCAGGTTCGATTCCCAGCATCCCGTATGGTCCCCCGAGCACCACCAGGAGCAATTCCTGAGTGCATGAGCCAGGAGGAACCCCTGAGCATCGCCGGGTATGACCCAAAAAGCAAAATAAATAAATAAATAAATGGGGAGTCCTGAATCAAGAGGAGAAGCCCCATTATGGATCCATGCAGAATTTATGCAGAAAAATTAAATGAGGAAAGGACAACCTGGAAAGAGTTTCTCAGCCTTTCTCCAGCTCTGCTTGCCTCCGACCTGACGACTCCCCCAGGCTCCCAGCCCCGTCTATCAGTTTGTCCCCTAGTCTCATAACATGGTCCCTGCTGACACTATTGCACACGTGGCCTCCTTGAAATATCCTGGGTCCCCTGGAGGGGGTTGAAGCCCCTGGTTGAGAAATGCTGATCTTGAACATTGAATGAAACAAGTACCCAAAGGCCACAATCAAAATCAACTGCAACTCGGCATCGTACACTCATCCACACTGTCTCTACCAAATGCAGACCGAGAAGCTTCTACTCCCAGAACCAGCCCATGGGGTGGGAACCTGTGGATTGTGGGATGGTTTCTCCAAGTCAGAAGTGGCAAACGTCAGCCTCTAATGACCCTAGTTGATCCCAGGCCGGCGCCATTCCACATGCCACTCTTCCAGTGAGCTCTCCTGTGACCATCAGCAACTCTGGTTCTGCCCCAGCTCCTGAGCCTGTGCTCACTGCTTCATCATTCCCAGTAACCGAGTCTCCAGTGAGGTCGCTGGGCCTGCTCAGGTGCGGCTAGGTGCCAGCAGCCTGCACTCCGGACTGCACCATGGTAACCTGCCCACACTACAGCCTCCTGACATCCGTTGAAAGCTGGCAGAAAAAGCCAAAGCAACCCCCAGCCCAACTCCTCAGCACCTTCCAGGGAGTCTAACGGCAAAGACTCACGCGCAGCAAGAACATTAGACATAAACACTGTCCATGCAGAGACCCAACAGGAGGGGATGGGCTCAGATTTGTGCGGGGAGCTTTGCATTTGATGCCACATGGAATTACATGACGCAAACTGAGAAGATTAAGGAGATTTACCAACCAAGCGATTGGTTGTGTTTTGTGGGAAGAACTCGCAGGGTGGAATGGGCCTCCCCCATCACGTGATGGCTCCTCTATTGTTTTCGTCTCCGTGTTTTAACCTAGTGACATTCAGGTCAAACTATCTAAACTATCTAGATGTTTTGCGCTTGGTCCACATGCATTTTACACCTGAATCTCTCTGGACAACAGCCCCACCTCCAGAGACCCTCATGCCGGCACTGCCCACTGGCCAGGGTTGTCTGCTGAGCACACCAGACAGAGCGTGAAGAGCTGCCCCAACTCCCATCCACCCCCACTGTGCTCCTCCCTCCCCTGCACCTTCTCAAAGCCCTGAAAGCTTCTCCTCGCTGTCACAACAAATACAAAAGATTCATGATGACTCCAAAAGCCTAAGGCCGGAGAGCAGGAGGTCATCAGTAGAGACAGCCCCTAGAGTCACATTGCCAGGATGGGTTTGGAACAAATCCCCCAGTCAGATTTGTTTAGGGAATGTTGTGCCAAACAGATCACGTGGGCACATGGGGCACGTGCCAGTAAGCATGACGGTGCACCGGGAGAGAGGGAGCATGACGACATGCACCAAACTCTTGGCACAGAGACATTTTGCTCATGGAGCAACTCGGGAGGAGTCTGAGTCAATGGAAAGGTATTTGGGGACACCCAGGTATGGACACTGGCCTGATTTCTGAGTTGTCATCCACCCTAGTCTGTTCCAGCTCTCATGAGACAGCTGTCATGTCCACTCACACAGGTCTCCTAGCTCATCCTGGCCACTCACACGGGGCCCCTAGCTTGTCCTGGCCACTCACGGGGGGCCCTGACTCATCCTGGCCACTCATACAGGGCCCCTAGCTTGTCCTGGCCAATCACAGGGGGCCTCTGACTCATCCTGGTCACTCACACGGGGCCCTGACTCAACCCCGAAGGTCACGCTCCCCCTATGCGACAGGTTGGCTGTGACCCTGAGGTAACAAGAAAAGTATCCGTAGTATTTGGATCCAAAATACAACCGTTCTCAGTGGACGTGATATGGAATAAACAGACCAGTCACATTTTAATTTTAAAAGCATTGTTTGCATCCAGTCCATGCGCACCTGAGTGCCATCTTTCTACATTAAAAATTAATTTTATCCAATATAATTTAATGAATTCAAGAAGTTATTTGTTTAATGCTTACTATGGGCAAGCACTATGCAAGAAACAATAAATATTTGATACTATTTTAATAAGAATGATAATAATAGTCAATGAAATAAACAATTTCACGGGTACAATCGCTATTATTGAGAACTAAGAAGACTTCGTTGAATCAACATCTGAAACAAATCAACTCTGGCCAATCTTTTCCGAAGAATTAAATTAGCTTTTTATTTCTCTGTAGCGCTATTCCCATGAGAGATGACAACTTCTTTGTTAAATAATCATTTTCTTATTTGTTTACATTTATATTCTTTAAATATTGATTTATCTTCTCTAATCCAACAACAAAAGCTGTCTCTCTTAGTGAGCTCAGCTCTCTTGTCTTAAAAGATTAAACACTTTCAAAACTACACGCGTGCTTTCAGGGCAGAAAAATATCCTAGTCTACCTAAATAGTTACTCGAGGAATATGAACAAAGTGGTTGTGGAACACTTCGCTCTCCACCACTGCAAGAGTGGACAAAGTGCTGAACAATTAGCACATTAGTGCTTCTCGGTATCGAACGGCCTCAGGAAACTGACACCTCCGGCTCCGTTTAATTGACAATCTCTCAGGCGCTAATAACTTCCCTGTGACTTACATGTTGCTTCGCTAAACATCATGGAAAAGTCTCTTGATTGCCAGGGTCTCAAGAAACACCGTCTACAGTATATTGGAAATGAAACACTAAATTTTAAAAATCAGCAAAAAACAGTTGTGATATCTTGAAAGAACACAGAAAAGACACGTAAAAGGGTGCATTGACTTGAGAAATTGTGGTTATCATCAGATAGATTGTCCTTAAAATCCAATTTAAAAAAACTATCAAGCCAGGATGCCGTTTCCACCAGACAGAAAAAGGCCTAAATTTTTTAGAAGATTCCGTTTCATTACAACCGCTGCATTCCTCAAGCTACCAAACAGAACTTCAGATCCCTCAGGCCAAGGCTCTGCTGAAGAATTTGGTGAATTAAATGTTATTAAATTTCAGGTGTGTCGTTTTATCCACGGGATCAGTAAGAAATGTTAGACACTACGCGTCTGCTGAGAGTTACATTCGCTCTGAAAAGCCTTTGCTTTGGTTTTTACAACCAAAAAGACGCTGCTGGATTGCTCGCATTTGGACCCCTGAGCACTCCACCTATGACGGGCAATGTCCTTCTGCTTAGCACTCACCAAGCATCCCCGTCATGCGGGAGGTATCAGGCCAGCTCTTCTCCTGACAAGGAAAAAATAATCCTAACCCACAGGGTCTAGAATCTGAGATTCAACTCTCAGGAAAATCCTAGAATCGCAGCAGTAACTGTAAAGCGTGCACATACAGGAACCTGTTAAGTCCAAGAAAGCCCAGAGTCCACTGGACTTAGTTTTCGTGAATAGTCAGTGTAGACCAGGGAGAGCTGGGCTCTGACTGCCCACAGCCCACGTGGCACGCCCCCATTAGACCCAGCCCAGCCCAGCCCAGGCCATCACAGCAGCACTGAGAGCAGGACCCACAAGGCGCTTTGTCCAGATCTAGACAGGGGAAGGTTGGTGTTGTCATTCCTTTCCCACTAGTGATTTATTTTATAAAGTGCTGGTTCGCGTTCGATGTGGGAATGTGTGCAATAAGCCCATGGTTCTAACCGAGGGCCTTTGATGAACTCCCAGGTCTGCATGACAGTTCTAGGCAAGAACAAGGAATCTGTGATGAAATACCTTCTGCCCTGAAGTGTGGGTCGGCCTAGCTCCTGGTTACTCGGTGCAGCGGGTCCTGAGGCACGTTTGAAGGAAATGCACCTGGGGCTGTGCTGTCAAGGCAGATGTGAGCCTCCAGCAGATGGGCCGGGCGGGGCTGCCTCCATGCCGGCAGCAGGAAATCTGCCTTCTTACTTTGCAGCAGTGATGCTAAGTCCTGCTCGTAGGAGAGCAGTCCCCAACGAGCTCACACATTCCTGTTTCGTGACAAAGGACGTTGTCTCAGCAGCTGGAGATGCTCTCTGGGCAAACTGATTTCGTCTACTTAGGTTTAGTCACCGTGTGCTGGCAGGTTCCCTATACCAGCAGGACCAGAGTTCACAGGGCAGAGCTCTGGTCCTCAGGGATTTCCTGAGGTGGCAAGAATCCCCCATTTACCTCCTCACCAAGAGGTCAGACAGCTCACAGGGGGAGTGGAGGCAGGGGGAGTGCCGAGCCTTATGTGAAACCCACAACAGGAGATTCCTTCCCTGCTGGAGGCCAGGCAAGAGGAGAGAGGGAGTAAATGAATCAAGAGGGTGAAGAAGGCAGCACACCCGCTGCAGGAAGGAGGGCATCCCGGAGGAGGCACAGAAGATCACATCACCAGTGGGTGATTTCAGGGTAAAGACAGAGCAGCAATGTGAAGCCAGCTGGCCACACGAGTGTGAGGTGAGCTCTGTCCCGGGCACAGGGAGGCAGAGGTCAAAGGTCTGCTGGAAGGTGTTCGAGAAGAGCAGCGTGGCTCCGGTCTGCCCAGCAGGGGGAAAGGGCACGGCAAGGCCAAGGCACACATGTCCTCTTGCACGCTAGCTATAACCCAGGCGGTGCGTGTGAGTGTAACCCAGCATGGTGGTCGGAGCAGTCTCCAGAAGACGGTACACAGCGTCTTAGAACACGGAGGCATTTCAGCTGCATCCTGGGGCACAGACAGTGCAGTGGGCTGGACGCCTGCCTGACACGAACTGACCCAGTCTCCATCCCCAGCACCGTGCATGGCCCCTGAGCACTACCAAGAGTGATTCCTGGGCACAGCCAGGCGTGGCCCTCAAAAAAAAACGTGGAGGGCGTTAAGCTGTGTCCTATGTCCTGTTTCTGGGAGCTACCTAGCCTGTGATAATAGATGGCTCACCCCTGCCCCCTGTCACAGACCAGAAGGATGCAGACTGAGAAGAACCACGTTTGCCTCTGAGGACCAGCTCAGGCAGCAACCTGCAGTTCCGTTAGGGCTTCCCACCCCCACAGAGAGGCCCTGGCGCTTCGGCGAGAAGCTGATTGGCTCTGTAGCTCGCTCTGGGGAAACCTGATTTTAAGTCTTCACACCACAGACGATGTGTTGCCATTAATTAAGGGCTTCATTATTTCTGCAGTGCTGTTAACATTCTTGACCCGTGATCCTTGGACCTCTTACGTCGTATTCTTTATTTTTAAAGCTGTGGAATCCTGTATAAAATTCCATTTGCACTGCTCGCGTCTAGCATTTGAAAATACTGCACTTTCTGTGGGCTGATCTGGCAGCTGCACCTTTAAGTCCAATAATTCGTTAATTGCGTTAATTCTAATAACATGTTCATGATTCTGGGGGATTATCTAAATATAGGGTCCTGCCACCTGTCCCAGTCTGGTTGCCTTTGATTCTTTTTCTTGCCTGATGGTGCTGGCTATGATTCCACTGTTGCACCAAGCACCGGTCTTGGCCTCCCTGGTCCATCCCTCTCAGAATATAGCCTTTCACACTGTTAACAGTCTCCCTCAATCTGTCACCCACTGGTGCTTGCACATAACAGTTCTTGTGATGCTAATGACCTTGTTTCCTTGCGCCTGACCAGCTACACATATGACGCCCTGGGACACTCCTCTGGGTACTCTAGAGTTGTCTAATTCACCACAGAGAGAACCGCTGCCCCGTGTTTCCCAGGGTGTGGTTCTGGCAACCCCTGCCTGGAGAGGAGCCGGGCTGGGGGACAAGCCACAGTTACCAACGAAGAAGGACTCAGAGGAAGGAAGTGAGAGCCCACTGGGTCCCCGAGGGCGCGGGGGTCCAGGCTGGGCCCCTGGAGAGCAGGAGCAGGTGACCGCCACCACGGGAGCTGCTCATGGCGCAGGACAGGAGGTGCTGGGTGCATGGGAAGGGGAGGTCGGGGCACCCAGGCAAGTCTCTGAGTCCCACCTGCATCTGTTGAGCTCAGCCCATCACCGCTACGGACCCCAAGAGTCAGAGACCCGCCGTGGCAGCGGCCTCGGTGTCGAGATAATGGATTTGGATAGGTCAGAGGTGTGAGCGCTCAAATATTTACCCTGTGGTCTCTAAATATTTGCCACTTCAGCTCTTAGGGACACTGACTGAAACCCAGGTTCTGTCAGGGATTAGTGAAATGCTTCCACTTGGAATAGGAATCGATAGTTCATGCTCATGCCCCCAAAAATAAAGCGTGCGCGGCAAACACTGTCTCCACATTCCGACAGCCCCTGCTCTGGCCGCGGTGACAGAGGGTTCAGCGAGCACTGCTGCTTGCAGCGAAGCCCTCGGCGCAGTTCCCCGGTTCTCAGAGGAGCAGCTGAGTCAGCGTCAATCACGGGCGGCACCAGCCTTACCTGTGCTGATGACGTCCTTGTGCGCGGGACAAATCCAGACCCTCTCAGCAGGCTGCACCAGGCTCACAGGGTAAATTTATGAAATTGTCAGGGCTGGAGCAATAGCACAGTGGTAGGGCATTTTCCTTGCATGCAGCCAGCCTGGCCGAGCCGAGTTCGATTCCTCCACCCCTCTCAAAGAGCCTGGCAAGCTACCAAGGGTATCTCGCCCACCCGTGACGTATTCAATATGCCAAACACAGTAACAGGTCTCACGATGGAGACATAACTGGGCCCGCTCAAGCAAATCGATGAACAATGGGAGGAGAGTGTGTGTTTGTTTTGTTTGTCAGGATGTAAAATAAGCTCCAGAGATCCCATCTGACTCCAGAGAATGACTCCTGCCTGAGCATCCCAGGCTCAGCGCCTTCTGGGGTGCGCTCACTGAGACACTCCGCAACGGGGCATCAGGAGCGTGGAGGCCCAGCAAACCCGTCAGTACTGGAAAGAAAACCAGCAGAAGCTTCCAGGCAGTCACTTCTAGTGGAGAGATCCCCTTCCTGTCTGCCCGGCTGTGCCTACTCACACAGGGTATACCCCGGTGCCTCCGCTTCCTGCACCTTGTCCTCTCCAAAGCCTTCGGTGGCCACTCCTCAGCAGCACCGTCCCCAGAAGCAGGCGCGAGCATGGCAGGAGAGAGGCCGCGGGAGAGCCAGATGCAGCCCTGGGGAGCTCGGCCGCTAGTTAGATACAGGAGGACAACGTGAGCTGAAAACCATCACTCTGGACAAGAACCGAGTGTTGAAAGTAGGTAAAGGGACAGACCTTTCAGCATCTGTACCACAGACTATGATGCCTAAAATGAGGGGGGGGGGGACTGTCTACCATAGAGGCAGACTGGGGGACTGTGAGGTAGGGGTGACGGGAGGGAAACTGGGGACACTCGAATAAGGCAGGGACTTGTCCAAATGGACTTGTCCAGGGTGCCAGTGCCCCTGTCCCCAGGTCCCGCGCTCTCTCAGCATCAGCTATGCTGGCAAGCTCAGGGCCAGCCAGCCGCAGGAACTCGTAAGTACAGGTGCAGGGCAAGAGCCCACTCCCGCACAGGATGGCCAGGCCCACGTTGGCTGCCCCTGGAGCTGTGGACCACTGGGCAGAAGCAAAAGTCCACAATGGCCAGCTCAGAGTCTCCCCCAAACACATCAACATGGAGTGACCGCTGCAGAAGGGCCGGGGCCTGAGCAGCTGGGCCTCTTATCAGACTGATGAGGCTGAAACCCCTGATCCCCCCTCCCCCAGGCACCTGGTCTGCCTGCCCATCAGTGCTTCCATCTGCCTGACCGCGATGGCCCACCTTGAGTAGGAGGCGTTTCCCAGACTCTACCAAGACTGTGCGACCTCAGGGTCATGCTGGGCTCTGAAGGTGTTGCTCTTGTCCCCACTGGGTATCCTGGGCTCACCTGGTGCTGTGGGGAGAGTCTCCTGGACTGGGGCTAGGTTCATTAGGGAGGTTTGTTTTCTCATACCCCCCCCCCGCACACACACACACACACACACACAAACACACATATACACACATCCCTACCTCAGACAGTCCTGCCAACTTCCTCAAGTTTCAGGAAGTGGATCTGAGGTTGGCTCGTGGGAAGGTTCTCTACAAGCCGGGAAGTGCCACTTGTTGAGACTAAAATAGCACCAGAACGGTGCTGCTTGCAGGGCAGGGCCCTCCCCACACACCTGCCTACTCCTTCTTCCACTCGCCTCTGTCCTGTCCAGCAGCATCAGGCTGAAGTAACTATCCCCCAAGTCCTTCTGGACACCATGTGTGTCCTTGTCTGCACATCGCCAAACCCAACTGCAGCCCTAGGGAGTGTCCATTCTTCAGGGATGGTCTCTCTGGCGCAGGACACATGACCAGGTGCCGCATGAGCTGCCTCAGTCCAGACCCTCCCAGCCACCTGGTCATACACTCACTGGGTCATGGGGATACTCCTGAGACTCTCATGCGAAGGCATGGCTTGCAGAGCGAGAGGCCCAACCAAAGGTGCTCACCTCGCACACGACCACCCGTGTTGGGTCCCCTGCACCTTATAGTCCCCCAAGCAGGGTCACCGCTGAGAAGGGAAGCAGGTCAGTTCCCAAACACAGTTAGGTGTGGCCCCAACCTCCCTGCATCCCCAAAACAGGGAAACAAAGAGCTTGTTTGTGCCCCACAAGGCTGGACCCCAGAAGCGCCATCTGCTCCCACCCGAGGTCTCAGGGAGGTGAGTGGAGCTGAACTCGGGTTCGATATTAAGAAGTTATTAAGATATTAAGACCCGAATCCAGGGTGAGTGGGAGGGCTGTGCACCTCCACGTAAGCTCTGCAAACAGAAGTCCTCACCCTCCTCGGGTGGCTAAATGGGATCTGGGAAAGGCGAATTCAGTGCAGCAAGGAAGCCAAGAGCTCAACGGCGAGTAAGCGAGAAGGCAGGGGAGGCTAGTGGGAATCGGACTCCAGAGGGGGACAGCAGAGGCCTTCAGGGGCCCGCCCCAAGCTGAAGGCAGAAGCCGAGAGCAGCAGCCAGAGAGGGAGAGAGCAGAGCCGGGGGATGGTGAGCCCGGCCAGGCCTGCAGGCTTCGGACACACCTGTGCCCGCCAGGGTAGGGGGAGCAGAGGCCACGCGCAAACTCAGGCTGTCGTGTAGACAGAACAGAGGCTGTGCACGCGGACTTAGCACAGCCAGTGCCTGTCAGTGTAGAAGAAGAGCAGAGACCATGTCCATCCTCATACCTGTGTTCTTGTAGGAAGGAGGATCCTGGCCGTTGGACACTCTCCGTTTACTCTTCTCTGCTGGCTTCTGTCCAACGACCGGGACTGTAGGTGGCCAAGTTCCCGAAAGGATAATGCATTTCCCTGGAGTAAGGCACTGCAGGCAGCTGGCGCTTCCAGGGTGCGTCTTGCATGCTCCTTCCTCATGCTGTCCCCACACCGGGCCCTTCCCTATGGCAGAGGTGAGAACGGGAGAGCCAGGCCAAGAATAAACATGCTCCCACAGAAAATGCAAAACAAGAATCCCCGTGGCGTGGGTCCAGAGGATTCCCCTGGGTGCCTCCTCCAATACCAGGCAAAGCTCCAGGCCCAGAACCCAGAGCCTGGACCGATGCTCCACTCGGTGGCTTTGGCACCTCTCAAAGGCACCATCCTTACGTTTCCAAACAGCAGTTTTATTCGCTTAGCTTTATTCTCTGCTTCTAGCAGATTTTTCTGAGTATTCTAGGACTAATGATTGGAAAGTGGAAAGTAGATAGGATCCAGATTATCTTTCTCTGAAAGTGTTTAAATATAAATTAAATCTTCTAGTTGGAACACTGATTTCCATGTAAAACCAGGAACGCTCAAAGGACTGGAAGAAACTCATAACCCTGGCTTATGCTAGTAATGTAATGAGAAAGTTTTCCCATGCAGCACACAAAAACCATAATCACTAACTTCCCTACAGCCAACTATGAATGACACAAAGTGCACGCCAAAGTGAAAAACTAGCAAAAATGCAGCACAATCAAAATCACAGACAAACGGTGGATTTTCTAAAACAAATCCTGCAAATCAATAAATGAATGATGTACATCACAATTTTAAAAATGGCTTAAAAATCATAATCGAGAATTCTTGAAAGAAACACTGCTGTCAATGAAAATATGGGGAGAAATGTTCAATTTCATCAATGGTTGGAAAACACAAGTTAAACAGTGGAGAGCTGCATTTATTTACTTCTCAGGCAGGCAATTTAAAAAACTAGGATCAGAAAGATAGTGCAGCAAGTTGAGCACTTGTTTTACATATGACTGATCCGGGCTCAATCCCTGCCATCTCATATGGTCCCCCAAATACTTCCAGGAGAAATTCCTGAGAGCAAAGCCAGGAGTAAGCCCTGAGCATTGCCAGGTGTGGTTAAAAAAAATTAATATCACCGATATTTGCCAAGAATGTGGAGAAACAAATGATCTTAATCTTTTTTTTTTTTAGAACATTTCAATTCCCCTTCTAGAACTGTTCTTACAGGAGTACTTGAACAAGCTCAAAAGGATGAATACTGTAGTATTGTTGAGAAGGTTGAAAATCAGGATAATTCAAATGTCTATGAAGAAGCATGTTCTCTGCTCAGCAGAACCCCTGCCTTCAAGGAAAGAAGCAAGAGCGTGTCTGTGCTCTTGATGCTTTTTAATAACTCGTTGTATTGGCTTTGCTATACTAAGAATAACAAATCATCGTTGAAATGGAAGATGACAGAAGGGGGAGAGAGAAGGGGGGTGCATAACACCCACCTCAGCCCCAGCATACGGACTGGAAGAAAGAATCATCCTCTCCCAGGGGTCTCTGGCACTTACACATCTCACATCTCTTTGGCTTCGATCTAGAACTCACTCAGGAGGAAACGAGGAAAGGGAGATTTTTCTGCAGTACTTTTCTTTTTTTTTTTAATGAATCACTGCGAGATACACTTACAGACTTACAAACTTTTGTGCTTTCATTTCAGTCATTCAATGATCGATCACCCATCCCTCATCAGTGCCCGTTCTCCACCACCAATGTTCCCAGTATCCTTCCGGACACCACCCCCTACCCCATGCCCTGCACCTGCCTCAGTGGCAGGCACATTCTCTCTCTCTCTCTCTCTCTCTCTCTCTCTCTCTCTCTCTCTCTCTGTGTGTGTGTTATGTTTGTAACACAGGTACTAAGTGGCCATCATCTCCGGTCTATAATAAGCACGCATCCCCCGTCCCCGATTTCCTGCATCATTGGTGAGAGAGAGTGCTGGGAGGGCAGCTCTGTGGCAAGCCCGTCCACAGCAACCCTGCATTCTAGTGTCTCTCCCGGGACCACCCAGGACCTCCAGAGCCCCAGAGACGGCTGGGGGCTGCCCGGATGGACACCTGACCTCACCTGGGGCTTGTATGTTTCTGCCGGCTCCTGCCCAGTGCCCGGGCTCCTGCCTCCCAGGGCCCTGGCCAGCTCCACACCTCCCTGCACCCAGGCACTGCCCACCACCGCGCCCCACACGTGGGGACAGGCCCCGGCCCACCCAGACATGGGTCACATTCCCCCCTAGCTCATTGCGGGCCACGCCCCTGCCCCGTGGGCAGACCCCGACAACTGCAGAATCCCACACAGCCGCCCACACAGCCGCCCAGTCTCCGCCGACTTAATGCAGACTCTCCATTCCTCTTTCTGTTGTCGTAGGTAACACTTATTTTGTTCCTTCCCCCTCTGTCCCCATCTGCTTTTTCCCCATTTTCATGCTGATCCGGGATCTTTTCCTCCCTCGAGTCACTTCCCAGGGCTCCCCGTCCCCTCAACCATCCCCCCACTGGTGTCCAGAGCCCACCCAGGGCCCTGCTTTGCGATGTTCTCAAGCCTGCGGGATTCAGCGGGATTTTAATAGTCCTTCAAGGCTCCTGCCCGGCTCAGAGGGGTCTCTCCTCACCGAGAAGGGGCACTTTGATTGCTAATCACCATCACAAAAGCGGAAAGGCAGGCTCTCGTAGCAAATTTCCATGAAGAATTACGCAGCAGATGAAATGTTCCCGGCCCACGTCCAGCCTCAGAGCGGGCTTTTCACAAAGCCACCGTGAGCTCTTACTCTCTGGCAACCCTATCAAAGCCAAACCCAGAATAGGAATTTTGAGTGTCCCCAAGGCCCAGGAGAGCCCCCAAGGTCCCCTTTCTGTACTCATTAGCGGGAACTCTGGTGGCGCAAGAGATCAACGAGAACCTGTAGCAATGGAGCTTGCGGAGAGGGCGCCTGGCGGGGGAGAAATTAAGACTGTGGGCTTTAAATAATGAGCAGGATGGCAGGGCCAGCCGCGGTAGGCGAGGGCAGGGGCAGCTCTTAGTGTCTGAAGAGTGTCCGCAGTCATCATGGGAAACAGATTCTTTCAGTTCGCGTCTCTTGATGTAGTGCCCGCGGCCTGGAAGCTGTGGGCCGGCAGGGGCAGGGCTGGCAGGCGAGCACCCGTGTTCTGTCATTCAGCAGGAACCGTGTGAATTACCCGGGACACAATCACTGGACCCTCGGCAGCACCCAGGGGTCGGCCGAAGCATCGGTCCACTCGGCGTAGTTCCTTTCATTTGCTGGCGCAGTGCATGAAATCGGGAGCACTGGGGGAAAGATGAGCCCCAGCCTTTTGATTAGTGTGTAATGAGGAGGACGGGGCAGCTGGGGTGGACCCCGATGGCCTCCGAAGGGGAGGGTCCCCAGCTGTGTCCTGCAGCCGTCAGCGCTGCCATCCAGCTGATGAAAGGGCGTGAGCCCGTTCCGTGCCCTGGTACCCCGGGGGACAAAGCTGCCTGACAAACTCACTCGGTGTCACACTTTCCAAAACTTTTGATTTGATGCCATCCTCTCAAACAAATGAGGCAGAGGGAAGACAGGCTTTTCTTGACAACTTCCCCAGAGAGCCAACTCTCTCTCTCTCTCTTCGGCCCTCGTCTCTCCTCTCTCTCTGGCGGGGATAACCTCTGTGTCCCCTAGCCGGCTGTAAGCACAGGCAAAAGTTGGGAAAAGTGAGACTAAAAGATACGTTTTAGTCAGCAGCTGAGGCGGCATCACTTGGGGGATGCTGTGCCCAGAGAAAGCCTCAGCCTGGCCTTGTCACGAAGCATTTCTCTAGCCCCAGAGCAAGTCCAGACCCTTCACATTAGGTCCACGCTGGGGCAGGGCCAACTCGGACAAATCAGAGACCATCGATTCAGGCCCTGTGGACACAGGGCTCTCCCGAGTCTTGTGCACCTCGAGAGCAGGACAGATGTGGGCAAGCAGAGAGCCAGCAACAGAATCCCAGAAGGACCCCCAGCAGGTAAGCTGAGGCACGAACAGCAGGCCTGCTTGAGCCTGAAGAAACGTCGACTGCCCGTCTCTTAAGATTCTGAAGTTGCAGGCACTGCTTTCACCCACGTGGGAAGGAAACTGTGAAATGACGGCTTCTACTATTCTGGGCTTCACTTCTTGTGGGGGTTCATGAATCCACAGAGGCTAGGATCTTGAGGGCCACTCTCAATGGCGTGGAGAGGGCCATGCAGCACCTGTCAGCCGGCTGATGGCAGGGCTGAACCCGTGCTCCACAACCCCACGCGTGAGCAGTGGACGCAGGCACTTCCTGGACATGCAACGCACGCATACTCCCTCTGCAAAGTGCTCTGTGCCGAAAGAATGTGACATTGGGGGTGGCCAGGCAATTAAGGGTGTAATTGCTGTAATTACGGATGGAATCACTCATATTCCTCTTTGCTACTTTTTCTAATTACCTTGGCTTAATGAAAATGTGTGTTTTTGCTTCCAACAGGACATGGCCACCGCTTGGCCGCGTGTCTAGGAGGATGCCGGGGCCTGTCCCAGGGGTGGACACAGCAGAGGTCACCACTTGTTTGCAAGAGGAAGAGGTTTCGGGAACACAGCAGGCGCTTCAAATGCATGTTATGAACATCCTGCAAAAACGCACAGATGGGTTTCGTCGGAAGAAATGGAACAGTAGGGGAACATTATTCTCGAAGGAGCCCAGTTGCTTTTTCAACTTCGGTCTTTAATGAGAATGCTTGTAAAAATAGTACAAAGGTTCCATACTGCTTGTCCCTTCTTCTCCTCTCCAGCTCAAAAATGGATTCAAACAGCTCCATTTTCCCCGGTTTTATTGCACCCTGTAGCAGAGGAAGGAGGCCTGAAAGACTTCACTTTACACATTCTCAAGATTGCAAGACTTGAAAGAAGCCAGCGCTCCCTTTCTAAACCATCTATTTTAAATGCCTTTGAGAGTTATTGGCAGCAGAGGCCGTGCATTCATCCACCCTCACCCACCTGGGCAGAGGTTAAATAGACACCATTGAACAAAGACTACGTGGTCATTCTGAACTTCCCTCTTTCAGAGTCAGCTTTTTTCCTAGAAGAAAATGTACTTTAGAATTCAGATGATGGTTGGAATTAGCCCCAGCTGGTGTCTCTAATCAGAGGAGGTACCATGCATACTTTATTCGATCTATGGGAACCCATGGAAGGAAAACACAAACAAAGCTGGGGCAATTATCTTTATTCAGTCACTGGACAGTTCTGAAGACCTGCCTTTGGGGCTGTATTAGATCCTTTTGCTCCTGGCAGCAAATCGCTATCCCCGTGGTGGCTTAAAACAATCTGGCCTCAGACGCACATCCTAGGGGAAAAGGGAGCTCAGACAGAGAAGGGAGCACCAAATAAAGGGTGTTGGGAGGATCCTCCCAGGATAAGAGATGCATGCTGAAAGTAGACTATAGACTGAA